>JAUCMT010000013.1:3987161-4002672 GCA_032357475.1 Enteromius thamalakanensis | reverse complement strand
AAATGTTTTGTTATGCACTTCTTATGCACTGAATACATGACGCTTGTTTGAAAAAGCAAAAACAGTTGCCAAAATCGTTATTAAAATCGCAATCGCAATATTAGTTCAAAAAAATCGCAATATGATTATTTCGTCCATATTGCACAGCCCTATTATAAACTTAGAATTGAGAGATATAAATTTGCAATAACACTTTTTATTTATTTTTCCATAATTATGTCTTGTATATATATTATTAAAAATGTTATTTTAACAGCAATAGTTTGTATAATATAGACTATATTCACTTTCATTGTAAGTGCCTTGCTGTGACCCATATTTGTGTAAAAAGTGGACATTGTTGTAATCATCAAAAAAATTAAGCCACAACTGCTTGTGTGTTAGGATGCTGGAGTCTCTCTGCAGGAGACTATGAGATACCTGGAGTCTCAGTGTCTCAAGGAGATCGAGGCCATGCTAAGGGGCGAGATACAGGGCCAGGAGCTCGGGGATCTGTTCTTTGACTGCGTGGACGCCGAGATCAAATTCTACCAGTGAGACAGAGCAGGTAAACAGAGAAACAGCAGCGTATCTCTCACACACCTGACCTGGGACTTCCACTGATATTGCCTGTTACTTGTGGCTGTTTTGCAGTTGTCGTTGTGAATGTCACTAGTGCTTGCTGATCTGCCTGGAGAGAGAGAGACAGTCCAGAGCGCACAGGTTCCTGCCTGCTCAAATCCTGCTCTCCTAGTTCCCCTGATGCCATGCCAAACTAATTGTGAAGTCCATGCCACATTAACTGTAACTAAAAAAAACTATTAAAAAAACCCACACAGACTAGATGTTCATGTGAGTGGATCACCATAATCATGTGTAATTGTTGCACAGGGCGGTCATATATGCATCACATTAACCAGTTTGTGATAGATTACTAAGGTGTGTATTTGCTGTGGGTAGATGTGTGAGAGAAGAGATGTTAGGGGGAAAACACTTCTCATTTCTGTAAGAGATGGGCTCCGCTACCAGACTGACCCTCTGAGGAGAAACATAATAAAATTTCACTGACTCAAAATGTCTGGCATCTTTATTATTACTGAAACATAGTTCATGTCACCTCAACGGAAGTGGAGGGAAGCACAGAAAACGGATATGAACAGGTTTATGTATATACTGTATGTAAGTTGTCAATTTGTTTATTGCAGTCTAGCTTTGTTATGCTAGCATATGCTAAAACTCATTAGCCATCCGTGTGTTGTGGTTTTAATTACAACTAATTACAAATTTTGAAAAAGGAGAGTATTACAGAGCCTTGGAAACTCAGGAGATCAGGTAAAAACGAACAGAGCTGTACTGCATTAGTAAAAATGTCGTTTAATGCTGAGAAAAGGCTAATTGCCTAAACTAGGAAAGACCTATGCTTCCTAACATAAATTGATGCTTATTTTTAAGTACAAACACGCAGCCCTGTGGATTAAATTAAAAGAAAAAATTACATACAGATGCGTGTTATACTGTAATCTCACATATAAGTGTAATTTTTTTAATTCGGAGCAGTAGCGTCTTCCTGCCAGTGAGTGGCGCTGTGACGAACACACCTCCCGCTCTCTCGCGCTTTCGCCCATCCGCCGCAAAAATGGCCGACGAGTTGGATGTTGTTGACATCGAGGGAGATGAATGTGATGAAAGAGTCGGGTAGGAGATTATTCTTTAATTTCCCGCTGTCTAATGAATATGTTATATAGCACGATCTGTTCAGCCGTAGCTGTGATGACACACCACTCGCATAAATGTATTTTACAACCCCTCTCTACAGAAATGTTCCGGCTTCAGTACAAAATAATAATGCTAACAAATATTACAGACAAAAATGTACCGTATATGTGTGACGCTATTTTCCCTCTTAGTGCTGTGCTGACGATAAAAATACAGTAATTTTCGCATGGATACTAGAAACGGACTAAATGAATAGCTGCTTGCAACTTACTCTGAATCAAGGCTCTATTAAGTACATGTTGTTAATTAATACTACTCAGTACTTAAATGGACTGCACTCTGTAAGATAAAAACAATTACAGTGTTTACCCATGAACAGTAGTCGCACATGTAGAATAACACGCATTTTGTAAAGAGTCAAACAGAAATATGTGCTTTTAGATCCTCTGTAATCAACTACTTCATAGTTGTCTTTTAAAAACAATAATTGCTGTAAACGCTTTTAAATATAATGAGGGTATTTATTATTTTTCTGCACTCTTAACAGGGACCTGAATAGTTCCGAGATTCTCCAGGATCAATATTTACAGTCTGCTTGGAAGACAAACAGCAGTATACTGGTAAAGATATAAAGATTTTAAGGGTTAGCTCACCCTTAATTAGGTTTTAACAATCTATATGTGAGTCAGGACACTCAAAACCAGTCACAAGGGTACATTTTGTGAAGTTGAGATTCATACATCATCTGAAAGTGGAATAAATAAGCAGCCTGCGATGAAACTGTTTAAACAAAATGAAATCTAAAGAGGCAACAAAAATTCTAATATTGGGAAAATTGCCTTTAAAGTTGTTTACATGAAGTAATCGTAAAATTATGTTTTGATGTTTCTACAGTAGGAAATGTACAAAATATATTCATAAAACATGATTTTGGGAATAAAGTAAACCCATACAATGTATTTTTGGCTATTGCTACAAATACATATGTGAGAGGGTCACATACGTCAAGATGCTCTAATAATGTATATGATGTGATGCTGTTATTGTGTGTGTTCAGCCGTGGACCCTGGACAGCTCCATCAGTGATGAGAACAGAGAGGCCATTGAGAGCATGCTGCTGGAGGAACAGTATCCTTCACTCTGCTCACGTCACACTCATTCTTTCTCATTTCTTGGTTTTCACATCCCATAATACACAATGGATGTGATTATTCATTGAATAAAAGCATGTGGTTGTTTTCTTAAATGAAAAGGTATTATTTTGCCAGTAAAAAAGCACCCAAGGTGGCATGGACCAATGAGAAGACTAAAGTCAAAAAGTGAGCTTCTTTCTTTCATCCCTTTGTGTTCATGAATATGTAAACACTTACAAAACCATGGTTTCTAATACTAATAATCCAGCAGGATCACAAAAATGATAGTAAAGACTTGAACATTGTTACAAGTGATTTCTTTTTGAAAATTCAGTATTGCTGTCACAGGAATAACTTACAAATAATATGCATTAAATCAATTAAACTAAATGAAAAAAATGTATATTAAAATAGAAAAATATTACTTTAATAATTTAATATTATTTTGCTGTATTTTTGATCAAATAAGCCTAGATGAACATAAAAGGCTTCTTAATATATGTTTAAATATTTAAAATGTGTGTGTGTTTGTATATATATTAGTAATTGATGGAGAATATCTTTGTAGGACTGTGGCGAAGAGTTCTGGAGCACAAACTCGGTGGGTTGAAGAGGAGAAAGATCTCTTTGAGAAAGGACTGGTAGGTTTTCTTTGCACAGAAAAAACAGTTCTCTCTCTCTCTCTCTCTCTCTCTCTTTCTCTTTCTCTTTCTCTCTCTCTCTCTCTCTCTCTCTCTCTCATGTAGTTTAATTTTTTTTAATGGTTTCCAGGCTCAGTTTGGCCGCAGGTGGACGAAGATTGCTAAACTAATTGGCACTAGGACAGTCCTACAGGTGAAGAGCTACGCTAGGCAGTACTTCAAAAATAAGGTATGACTTAAGTCCATTTTCACATTAACATCAAAACGTGTTTCAGATGTGTGTAGCGCTTTAAAACTAATAAAGATTAAAGAAATAAAGATATCCAAGTATTGAAGTTAAATTAATTCAAATGTGTATTGGATTATGTTTGTTCACATCAAAAATGTATTGCCACCTCTCATGTGTTCATAAGTTGTGGGGTCACTTGTGAACTAATTTTGCATGTTATGATATTAAGTTAATAATAACTTAGATTGTATTTATAATATATAGTTTAAGAGACTTTGGGGGTCTGTCATTAAATAAAAATGTAATAGCAATAAAAACAATTAATACAATTTTTCTTATTTTTCTGTTTTTTTTTTAAGTCTGTTTATTTAATAAAAAAAAACAGTAAAACAGCAATATTGTGAAATATAATTTCTTACTTCAGTATATTTTAAACTGTCTACGATGACAATCTTTCTAACCCTATACAATTGAGCAGTATAAGATGTTTTTTAAACAAGCCTGATAAAAATTTTTATTCAGAAATATAAAACATGTTGACACCTTATTGCATGTACAAAATATGTTGTTAATATTTTTCGAACATTGTATTTTGTATTTTGTAAGTCATTTTTACCTGTGTCTGAACTTCAGTCTAGAACAGACACACCTGCCCAAGCGCCCTCCTCTGTGACCTCAGACACCTCACTGGTCCAGCCTCACGTCTCAGCCCTGACCAATGCTGTGCGCATCGAGCTGCTTTCTGATGATGAAGATGTTGACATTACTGATGACATCAGTGACGATGGGCTTCAGTCAGAAAACCAGCCAGAGTCCCCAGACTGCGACCACAAAGAAGAACTCAGTCCGCTGCCACCTCCAGCAGACGTACTTTTAAACCCTCTCTCAGAGTCTGGAAGCACAGCTGAAGATGGACCCACTGATCCAGGCACAAATGGAAACGCTGGCATCACTAACACTGGGCTTGATCCGGATCCTGAGGAGGAAAGTGATATTCGCCTGTCTGAGGAGGAAAGCACTGAAAGAGCAGGTACAGCAGCACTTCACTTCACCTCTGTAGCTGTCGCACACTATTAGCATTCGCAGAAATATGGGTGTTGTGTTCTTGTACTCCAGATAAGACTGAATCAGCTGAGGATGAGGTGGAGGAAGACCTGGAGGAGGAGCTCAGAGCTCCCGATCAAGAGGTTGAGCTGGACCTAAACACCATCACAGAGGAGGAGAAGCAAGCCATCACTGAATTCTTTGAGGGGCGTCCGTCCAAAACACCGGAGAGATATCTGAAAATCCGCAATTATATCCTGGATCAGTGGTGAGATGCTGTTCTGTGGATGATTTCAGGTTCTTACATACATAGACTGTCATATTATTTATTATTTATTTATATATTTCAGAACAGCACTTGTTTGCCATGAAAACAGCCTAGGAAGCTGATACCTCTACCACTTTATCAGAACTGTTGTACTTGCTGCTTTAAATATTAATGGAAATTTAATCTTTTTTATGAGTAGAACTTTTTTTTTTTTAATTTAAAATACTTCATCATTTTTCCTTAATTTAGTTCATACTTATCTTTTAAAAGAAATATGTTACTGACTAATGAATAAAAACCCTAATGTACTTCTCTCGTGTCTCTTCAGGAGACGAAGTAAACCCAAATACCTGAACAAGACGTCGGTGCGGCCAGGATTGAAGAATTGTGGGGATGTCAACTGCATCGGTCGGATACACACCTACCTGGAGCTCATTGGAGCTATTAACTTCAACTGTGGTAACGCTTAATGCTCAGTCAGTGTTTTCATGAGGACGCTTTCCTTCAATAATTCTCTTTCTTTCTCCCTTCTTCTGCAGATCAGGCGATCTATAACCGTCCACGGCTGGTTGATCGTTCTCGGCTGAAGGAAAACAAGGACAGCCTGGAGGCGTATCATCTTGCTCAGAGACTGCAGTCTATGGTGAGACAGAGTTCTCATCATCATTATCTGTGGATGTTTATCCATTACAAGTCTCTTCATTTATCTGCTCGTTTAATGATTCTTCTAATGTATTTGGTGTGTGTGTGTGTGTGTGTGTTTGCAGCGCACAAGGAAGCGGCGCATTCGGGACGTGTGGGGGAATTGGTGTGACGCTAAAGATCTAGAGGGTCAGACGTATGAGGTACTGAATCAAAATCTGTGGTTCTTCTTAGAACTGAAATATAATCTACAGAGAACCACTCCATGATTTTAAGATTGACCAAAAATGCCTAAAAATGTCTTCATAAAACATCATGTGATTATTTTTGTGTGTGTTGGTTAAAGACAACATAAAAACATACATTTTAAATATTCTATTTATTTTGAATTTCTTTATAAGAAAATACTTTTTGTTTGTACTTTCTTACTATTAAGCCCTGTTACTATTAAAATGTATTTTATTTATTTTTTTTTTTATCAAGCATCTGAGCGCAGAGGAGCTGGCCATCAGAAGAGAGGAAATGAAGAAGATGGGACCAAAACCATCCAAACTTCCCAAACAGAGAGGGTAACCACACGCTCACTAACCAAACTCGAACCTTGAACTTCTAGATCGTCACATCGCTTGATGGATGATTTTGTTTAATGATCTTTCGACTGACACATCTGGATTCATTGCTTGACTTGATCCTCTGCAGCTCTCTGATCGATCCATTCCAGCTCATTCCATGCAAAGCTTTTGGAGAGGAATCAGAGGTAATTAGTATTATTTTAAGAAAAAGTCATTCTAAAAATATAATAAATAAATAAATAAATAAATAAACGTGGTTAATCATGCCCTCTCACCCTTGAATTAAGAATTTTCCCGTCATTGAGTCAATTCTAGCATGTAGTGCCACCAAAATGCATGTGTTTGCCAGTTCTATTGTAATTCCTTTTCATAATTAATGTGTTCATTAGGATTAATATAGTTAACTAATACTAAAATCATAAAAAAGTTAATTAAAAAATAAGATAATATTTACTGCAACTAAATAAATGATTAAAAAACAGGTAGTTTACCATTTATTTACACTTTTTATTTCTAATTTTTTTTTTTTTAGTTTTATCTGATGTACTAAAAACCTTAAACTGAAAGCAAAAAAAAGAAAGATAAAATATATTTATTTATTTATTTTTTAGGAATATATAAATATATTCCAACTTTTTATTTCTATTTAGTTAAGAGTTTTTTTTTTAAACAATTTTTTTTATTGTGTGTAAAAACCAAATTCCTAAGACTTTAAGTTTAAAATGAAAATAGAAAAAAAAAACTAATTCAAAATATTAATAGTATAGTATAGGGTGAGCATATGTGTCATTCTTACAGGACATGATTACAGTGTTGTCTATAATACCCAGGTTGTGTGTGTTTGCACTGCGCAGACGGACGGATAGTTGTATGACATTCATGATAGCTATAGAGAGCAGACGGCTCCTTGTGCTTTCGTATCGCTCTCACAGCACTCTGATGGCCTGCAAAGGCTTTTCATCAGACTGATTTTGTCTGTTGTGTCTCAGGAACCGTACGAAGTCATCGTTTGTGCTGAGGCTCTTGTTATCATGGATATAGTAAGTATGATTTGGTGTTAGTTTCCAGATTCACACATTCCTCAGTATTATATTGTGCTGATCATCCAATTTTTTTCCCAGCATTCTCATGTATCAATGGGAGAGGTGATCGGCCTTTTAGGAGGAACATATGAAGAGGAAGAGAAGGTGTTAAAGGTCAGTTCATACATGGATTCATTCACCGGAGGTTTTTTCAGTCAGTTTAAGACTGCTGTGGATTAGTCAGTCATTTTGCCAATGTTTGTGCAGATCTGTGCAGCAGAGCCGTGTAACAGCTTGAGCACAGGTCTGCAGTGTGAGATGGACCCCGTCTCTCAGACTCAGGCATCGGAGCTGCTCGGGGTCAAAGGTCACAGTGTGGTGGGATGGTACCACTCTCACCCAGCCTTCGACCCCAACCCCTCCCTCAGAGACATTGACACTCAGGCCAAATACCAGGTAATGCAGCACTGTATTATAGTGTAGTTTCAATACGTTTCTTCGGTTACATGTCACATCCTGTCTGTTTCTACGGCAGAGTTATTTCTCTCGAGGAGGCGCTCCGTTCATCGGGATGATTGTGAGCCCGTATAACTCAAGTAACCCATCTCCCCTGTCTCAGACCACCTGCCTGCTGGTCCAGGAGGAGACCGGACCCTCTGGACCTCAGAGTGCGTCACAGGATCTAGTGTAGATAATAAAATAGGCCCAGCAGCCACTACAGCTGCATCTAATCAGATTATTGGTTTGTGTTTCAGGGTTTCCTTATCGATTTAACATCCGATGTTCATCTGAGCTTCCTGATTGGTCAGAAGTGATGAGAAGAGCAGAATGGGTGGTGTTCAAGTACAGGCTGTCTCATGGGTGAGCTGTGTGTTTATGTGTGGTGTTGACGTTACAAAGTTACCAGTGCTGTCAATCGATTATTTGTATGCAAAATATATTTAAATTATTTTATTATATATATATATATATATATATAATATTAATATTAATATAAATATGTACATGCAAATATTTTCTAAATATTAAATTAAAAAATATATTTAAAACATAATAAAATTCGTTGGACAGCACTAAGTTACAAAACACTGCACATTAAAAATCTTATTAACTAGTTTCAAATTGACATTATATTAATATAAAATAATGCCTATTCAGAATATTTAAATGTTTAGTATTTAATTGTTTATTAGTATTTGTAGTAGTGTTTACATCTCCAGCATTAATATTAGTATTAACAGTATTAATAAATAAATCTAAAAATCTATACTTATCCAAAAAATCTTTTTGGAGCAACATAATTTTATTCTACAAGGATAAATAAGTTTGATTAAGATTGACTGTAAAGACATTTCATGTAATAAAAGACTTCTATATATCAAGTAAATGCTGTTCTTTTTAACTTAATTTTAAATATTAATCAAATGATCCTTAAAAAAGTTTGACAGTTGACACGAAAAGATGCAGCACAACTGTTTTTAACATGCAAACCATGATGCAAATCGGTTAGAATAACTGAATTATTTCTGAAGGATCGCGTGTAGTGATCCTAACAATTCAGTTTTGCTATCTGAGGAAGAAACAATTGTATTTAATAATATATTCACATTTAAAACTGACAATGTTTAAATATCATTATATTTTTATGCTTTAGAATTCAACCATGTTGTTCATATTTCTGGGCTGACAGATATATTATAAATATCATATTTCATTCCTCTTTCAGGAGTGTACCGATGGACAGGCTCTTCCGCAGAGACTCTTCTCTAACTTGCTTGGAGAAGGTGATGCAGCTCATCTAGACTTCACACCCACACACCGCCCAGTGTGCACTGCACAGGAATATTACAAAAGATCTCAGACACGCTGGTTAATCTGATTGCATGACTACCTAGAAACAAGGTTCTCATACTGCTGTCAAAAGCACTTTTGAGTACGCTAAAGGATGACACATGGCCTACATGAACTGAGCAAATCTTTGAAAGATATTCAGTGTTTGAGGGAACTGGTAGGATGCAGGGTATCCACAAGAACACAGTTTCTGTTAAACGAGTTCTGCTAAATAATTATGTTTATAAAATGATTATTTGTTTCTTTATGATTTAATACTGCTTCGTTTTGTCTGTCTGTAGATGCTTACATCAATCCGGAAGACTTTGGAGCAGGTCTCGGAGATAGACATAGAGGCGTTCCTGGTACAGATAGAAACCTTGTTTAATACACATTTTCTCTCTGAGACTGGCTCTTCCTCCTCTCATCTTCTTGAAGCAGTAACACAGCCTCCGTTACTGTCATTCATCTCCTCTGAGCCCATCGATGGCAGACATGCCATGGATGAGACGTGCGTTACTGAATATGAACTGTACACTACGAGAGCCGTCGACCATGTTAAAAGCTGTAATGAAGAAGAGGATGCACCTGTTACACAGTCTATCAGAGCAGAAACGGTGTAAAAAATAATCACAATTCGAATGTAAAACATATGTATCGTTCATATTGTACAAAATTGTGTAACGTTGCATTCATGCAGATTTTTATTATATAAAGTTTTCATAAAAGTTGAGTTTAACCACAATTCTCTATATAAAATTTAAACATTTTTTGTAATTCACAGTGTTCAAGAAAGTGTTTGTGGCCGAAGTAGATTCAGTGGACCGTAATTCAAGGAAAAACAAAATGTTAACTCTGACCTTACTGGCCAAAGATGTCTTTTTTACGGTTTAATTTTGATCACCTTATCATTTCACTTTTGGGTGTTAAAAAGTCTGAACACACTCAACAATAAAGTGTTGAATTAACGAAGCCACTTATAGGAGCCACGTATAATTCTCTACTGAAAGCGAGTAAAAAGAATAATGTTTAATGAAAGTAACAGTAGATGTGTTAAATTTCGTGATTTTTTTGTTACCGCCGGTAATAATTGAAGGGCGGAACCATGGCGAAGTGTTGCCGTTGGCAGGGGGAGTGTTTTGACTGTAGCAGTGATTCAGTGAAGTACACGGAGGGCGTCTTTACAGGGAAGAACTTCTTAAAAAAGACGGCTAAACTTTTAAAATAAGTAATGTCTATAAGCAAGGAGTTGTAGCAATGAAAGTCTACAACTCGGAAAGTTTTAGTGACCGGTTAAATTCAGGCTACACTGCGGAGTTGTATAGACTTCTTACTTTGTGACATATATTCACCTGCAATTAAACTATGACTTAGCTTGTCATATTATACGAATTACGCGAACGGGAAAAGTTGAATGTTTATTTTATAATAACAATGGAGCAGATTTGTCTTCGACTGGTCAAACTGGACGTGTTGTCCAGAATAAGGTCATTGAACCGGTTTGATTCAGTGGTCAGGTGGTGTGGACAGAGACAGCGTCCGTCACTCATCGCCTCTGCTCGGACTAACTCTTCTACCTCTCTGACGCTGAAACATAGAAGACCTGTCATAGTTTTTCCTTCATCTCTCTGTCTGAGATCATCCAGACCTCCAGGTCACCCGTCCATCGTTCAGTCCACGCGTGAGTTTCACACCTCGGCCAGACTGAGAGCTTTACCCGCGCCTGTGATATGGATGCTGCTGAAGCCTCTGCAGAAGCTCATGGCCATCATACTGGGCAGGTGAGGTTTTTTTTTAGTTAATAAAAGTATTCATTTCTTTCAAAGAAGAATAAAAATGTACTGATCCCAAACCTTTGAACAGCAGTGTAACAATAAACTACTGTAGCAGTAGTTCTGAACATTATTATCCATTTAAACAAATGCTTCTTTTTTTAATATTTCAATGATTTTAAGAATCCTAAAAAAACTATGAAGCAGCTCAACTGTTTCCAACACTGATAATAAAACATAAGCTCATTAGACTGATTTCTGAAGGATCATGTGACACTGAAGACTGCAGTAATGATGCTTTGTATCACAGAAATAAACTACATTTTAAAATATATTCACACAGAAAACAGTTATTTTAAATTGAAATAATATTTCACAATATTACAGTTTTTTTCTGGATTTTTAATCTAAAAATGCAGCCTTGATGAGCAGAAGAAACATCTTTAAAAACCAGTAATATCCTACTGCTCTAAAACTTTTGAACAGTCGTATATATATAAATATACAGTATATATATTTCCTACTGGTGAAATCTAGGATATCCAGTTTAAATATAAAGGTGAAAAAGTTTTATTTAAATAATTCATTAATTACATTGATGAGGACTTTTTCATAAAAGGCTCATATTATGGTCATAAGGGTCTGTAAAGTGCAGTCTGTGATTTAATATGTGTTATTACATCTGTGTTATGTTTTCTGCAGTTTGCTCACATCACATGATTTTAATTTGATATAAAAAGAATGATCTACTACATACAGAGCTGTTTAAAATTAGCTGCTATGAAGATTAATCAAAAGACTACCTTCCACCTTTACCAAAATTCAGCCTTAATAAAAAAAATGTAATTATATGAAATAAAAAGCATCACACTCTTGTGCTTTTAAACAGATCGAGCTGATGTATTTTTGATACAGTCTCATGCTGGGCTTGGCTGGTTTTGGAGTGAGGCATTCACACACATCCCGATTGAACACACTGCAGAACACCGTCACCCCAGGAGTTGCATTGACTATAAAACAGTCAATAACGCATGGGAAAAGAGTGAGAGCCCGGAAACAGACAGAAATGTGATACACTTTCTATGAAGGTTTTCTTAAGGTATCATAATTAATACATAATGCATTATTAAAAACCTTATAATGTCTTATAACATCTCAAGAATAATCATAAGAAGTATTATAATACATTATAATATTAATGTATTTGTGATTAAAACTTTTAAGAGTATGATTATTTATAATATACTATGATTTGTGAGTGGTTAGGTGCTGAGTGTTATATGAGCTATACTTTCAACTGAAAAAAGTATTAGTATATATTTAGCGGCCTGCACTGCTTATACTCTAATGAAGGCTAGTTGACATGAAGTTGCAAAGTTACTTATCAACAGCTGTCTAAAGGTACCAGCAAAATAATATATATATATTTTATTATTATTATTTAAAAACAAATGGTCTGATATTCAAACTTATATTTTTTTTAGAAAAAACAGTATTGTTGTTATAACTTATACTTATTACTTATAAGTGGTATTTGTCCATTTATAAGTAAAATGGCAAGATGAGACTTATGCATTATAAATATTACAAAAATAATCCATTGCATCTTAAGTGGAGGAATCATGTTTATTGTGTTATAAATGATCATACTCTTAAAAGCTATAACCACAAATAGGTATTATAACACATTAAAATGGTTCTTATGAATATTCATGAGATGATACAACATATGTATCAATCCCTTAAGAATACCCTTATAATGTATAATAAATACAGGCTTAATAGAAAGTGTTAATGGTGTTTCCTGCACTGCTGTTGAAATGCAGTAAATGTACATTTAGATGTTATTCCACATTAGAAATCTGTGATTTAAGTAACACAGGAAATTTAACTGTGTTGCGTGATAGCAGTACATTTTGCAACACATCCTCTTCCCTTTTTTTCTAAACATTACAATTTTGTTTGGATTGTTTCGATTGTGACGTTTTAAATGGTATGCCACGATTTTACAGTGTACTTCATGGTTGCCAGGACATTGCTAAATGAGTAAAAATTAGCATATTTAATATTTTTTCAACGTTTTAAGGTATCCTTAATGACCATAGCACCATAGCACGAACAAGAAGGAACAAGAGTAAAGGTGAGGTCACACACATTTTGTTACATTGTTTTCCAGTGTTGGAGATAAGAAATGCAAGTGAATTTTGGTGCATTCTGAAGTATACATTTGTTAAATGTAAATTTGCCTCAAGTGAAGATAGAAGCAATAAAATATTTCCCATATGATACATAAGAACCTTCCAAAGTAGATTTTGCTTCTTAATTGAACAAATCTGGGCTATTCATCAGACTTAGAAAGTGACGTATTCTTCCAATGAACTGTCCTAGTTGTTATTAAAATCATGGACCACAGCTGGCTAATTGGACCAGCAGCATGATCTATCAAATTCAGCTTTGTTGTGTTTAGCAATTTCATGTTCATTAAAGTGTGTGTGTGTGTGTGTGTGTAGGAGCATTTAACAAATGATTAATGATTGCAGACTATATTTTATTTAGTAATAATGAATGTGCCAAGAGGTATGTGCAATTTATTTTGGTTGTTTCTCCTATGACAGCTAGGGATGTGTATTAAAATAACATGAGCCACAAATCAATGGGAGCTGAAGAATAACCTGTCTGAACTCCAATTAGATGCATTGGCATTGTTCTAAAGCCAAACAACATTAACACTGACAGAAGACAAAGGAAAAGGAAAAATAAAAACTGTATTGAGACATTTCCAAGTTAGTTACACTTCCAAATGGGACAACAAACCCTGATTTTTCCTATAACATCAAGAAAATGATATTGTTAATATGCACAGAAGAAATGAAAACAATCATTTACAGTGATAATAATGCATAGACACACAGGTAGTCTAGTTCTGCTCTCATGTGTTGAGATGGAGTAATGAGTACAGGGAGGTGTAGTCACATGGCTCTGATCAGGCTGGTGTCACATGGTTTATGTTTGCAGTCGCTTCAGAGAGCTTGAGAAACTTCAGTTGCACACAGTTACGATGAAAGTGTTTCAGGCTTCATTTGTGAAATACTGAAAACTACAGAGAGACACTAAAACATAAAGGGGCAGTGGTACTATGGAAATACCAGCCATAAATCTCAAGGTAATGCATTTATGTTACAGTATGTGTATTGTATAGTAAGTACATTGAGATAAAAATAAATGAATTGCTAAATGATCCATCAAGAACCTTAAAGATCAAAAGAAAAAAAGAAACTAGTTACCTAGTACTGTACTTATTAATCATTAAAGCGACTTTTGTCTGTTTTGTTGCATTATTTCCTCAAATGAGCTTCCGTAATTATAATTCCACTTCTTACTTTTTATTTTATTACAAACAGGAACCAGTAAGGTTCTGAATGGATGTAGTAGTGCTGTAAATACTTTTTTCCCCCCTTTTGTATGGGTTCTTATCCTTTTTTGAAATACACTGCCTTTATTCTAGGCACAGTGATTTTTAGAGATGCCCCAAATCATAGGGGTAGCAACATTTTGGGGATGTACTATAGGTCCAAAAATAGCCATGACTGAATGCTTCTTGGGTTTGAGTCATGGCCTATGTCTAGAGAACAGATTTGTACTTTTACTCATGGGATGCACTGTGTGTGTTTTCTCTGCAGGCCATCGTGCTGGTTCACTGGTTACTGACAGTCTGGTGAGAGTTATGGTGCATTTGCGATTCTCATTTCTTGTTTTTCCACACTAACCTGAGGAATTTCACCAGTTTTCAGTTCAGCATTAATGGAAATACATTTCCTTTTCAGGCGAAAAAAAGCCAAGCTTAATGTGTTTGTATATAAAACATTCAAAGCCTTGTAAATATTGTACCGTAGCAATTTATGCGATAGATTATTTTGAATTGATTTCTCAGTTGTCCTCTCAGATTGGTACATTGTGTGTAGTAGCAACTGGAGGTCACAAATAAGCTTTGCATTTAGGTGGTACTTGAAGCGTGAATGCTCTGACAGCCTATTTTATGCATCAGAAAGCAATCAAATGCTCATTTGCTAGATAAAAACATAAAAACCACATTATTGTTTTATTTTAGCAAACTGAGTTATATTGGCAGCACTAATTAAAACATTAGTCTTAAAGGGTTTGTATGCATGTTTGTATGCAGGGCATGTTTGATCAGCTGGCTTCCTACTTCTTATGTGTTGGGGAACGTGAGTGTCCTTGCAGTAGGAGTGTGGGCTATTGCACAGAGAGACTCTATAGATGCTGTATTAATGGTAGGTGTGGCTTTTTTCATTCAAGAAGAATACGATTATTAGGTCATGAAGATTTAAAGACGTTTTTTTTTTTTTATTAACGATGACAGATAAGAAATCACAGATAACGTATAACGTGTTGTAACATGGTTTGGATTCATTTGAACTCCTAGTACAAAAAAACTCTCTGTAACCTCTTCCAGGAAATTGTTTGAAGCCAGATTACAGTTTACGTTACAAGATGGCCCATGTACGGTGGCCGAGAGAGCTCAACGCGCTGCAATTTAAAAATAACGCATGCAAACAGAAACAAATCGCTGCAACTTTAAAATAACGCATGCAAACAGAAAAAAACGGCTGCAACTTAAAAAACATCTTCATCAATTTGACAA
>JAUCMT010000013.1:3928235-3946512 GCA_032357475.1 Enteromius thamalakanensis | reverse complement strand
TAACTGTAGTTAAGGTATACCTTTCGAGTCTTCTTAGCGCGCTAAGAGACAACGTTATCGGAGAACGCAGCCCTGGTTCTTAAATAATTGTTTATAATCGAATAAGCAGAGGTTAACGGCAAAGTCAAGCTTGGCGGCCATCTTTATAACCCCTCTTTAGGTCTGGGGTTGAGATTGGTTGATAGGAGTATCATTCCATGTTCTACTCATGTAAATAATATTGTGCCACTGATGCTTATTGTATATTTAAAACTAAACTTATAACCCTAACACCAACCCTTTATCTTAATTCTTAAACCCTATTCCTAAGCTGAACGTGTACAGCAGCAGATAGGGCACTAGATTTATTTATGACTGCCTTTTATCTGTTCATAAATTAATATTTCTATGGTCATACGCTACAGCAAGCCGGTACTTATTAAAATGAGAAGTCATCAAAGGTTGAGTTATTGTGGCGCATTTAACAAGTGAAAGAAGATCGTCTGCTAGGCTGGAGATTAAATTTGAAAAAGCATAGCGTGACGCAGGAAATTAAGTTATATCTTCCTACGTAATTTATTTTTCAGGCCGAAAACTAAATGAATATTGTTTGTGTCTAAGCAGAGGCTTGTTAAAAATGGTGGAGGGCTAAAAGACGAGATCCCCACTGGTGCCAAATTAAACAGTCAGCCAAAGTGGGTTTTGATTACCTGCCATCAGCCCTCATCAATCATGTCATGCAATTCAAACAACCCCATTATCCTCTACAACATAACACAACACAAGCTACTGGACGCTAAACACACACCTGAGCCAGCGGACGCCAAGTGCAGGACTAGAGACTGTGTGCCAATACGGTGGAGATAAGGAAGATTTGCTGCTAGTGCACTGCTTTTGGCTGAGCACCAAATTCACATACTCCCTTCACAGTAGCAGGAGCAATTAATATTTAATTTTTAATTATAAATTAAATGTTTAGATATTAAACAAAACACCTTTTAGCGATAGATGTGGCATTTCTTATTGAAAACAGAAGTGTAATAAATCCTGGAAACCCCTCAAGAGCTGCTTGTTACGCTAGTAGAAATGAGACTAAATCACTGCAAATCATTTTTAATTGTTTTAATTGAGCAAATGGAGCAACTCTGTGTTGCGTTGGTCTTTTTGTGGCCCTTGTTCTTGTTTGGCCATTTTCTGCAATTTTCGTCTCGTACTAAACAAACAACCGTAAATGAGTCAAATGTATCACGAGTCACTAGAGAATCTTTTGGAACACCGCAATTCAGCTGTGTTTTAATAGTGCTGAACCTCTGCATCTAATTGTAGCAAGAGCAAGCAGACAAATTCTTTTGCAATATTTATCAGCTGACATAGCTAACAAATGAACTGTGATGATCGAGCTTTGCTTTAGCAGCTTGTGGTCTTTGGAAAGTTGACATCTCAGGTAAACGCTGTGGTCGCATGCAAACCGGACGAAGAGAAACATGCAACCAATTAGTTTAATGCAGACCAATGGTCGTATATTTTACCGTCAAAGCTGGTTTTTCTAAGGCCCCTTTGTTTGTTAAACATCCAAGCTTCACTTATTCGTGTGTTTAGTACTGGTCTGTATACTATAACAGCCAAGAGCTGGAGATCTGTTCAAGCTCAGAACCAAAGGAAATAAAAGATGGCAGGGCTTGAAACAGACCAATATGTCTGGCCCTATTAACCTGGACCTAGTCAGGGTCCGGGGACCAGCGATAGAGACAGCACCTTAATAAACTCGCTCTCTCTGACACACTTCAGAGCTTTGGATTTTTAACCAATGATAAAATATGCAGCACGTTTTTTGGGATGTGCGCTGAATCTTATCCATTTTCTCCCAGGATATCTCTGATTCGCAATTTTGAAAAGCTCCCGGTCCAGGATCACTTCATTGTGCAGGAATACTTAGACAAGCCCTTCCTCATGGAGGGCTACAAATTTGACCTGAGATTCTACATTCTTGTCACTTCCTGTGATCCCCTACGTGTCTTCCTCTACAACGACGGCCTGGTGCGAATGGGTACAGAGAAATACCACACGCCAAACGAGTCCAACTTGGTGAGTTGCATATGATAACGTGTAAGGGACGAGAAAATTTTACTTTTATGTAGTTAATTGACCTACCGTCAACACAAAATAAACTCAGTTCCATTAGAATTCTCGGTAACACTTTAGAATAGGGAGTACTTACAGTATTTACTAAAAACTACGACTTTTCGTAGAATAAGGCGTTATTACGTACAGCTAATATTCTAATATTATGCATGTTACTGTAATAAGCAAGTAGTAAAGAGACCCTGAAATACAGTGTAAAGAATCCTCCACTCTATGAAGCATACACTTTTCACAGTCCAGTCAATTCCTGATGGATACAAGCAGTTGCAAATGCTGTTTCATATTGACTTTAACGTTTTTTGCGTAACTGAGATAACAGACATTAGTAAAAGTAAACACCATATGTAATTGTAACTGTGATGAATATGAGTGTATTGCTGCTGCTGTTGTTGCATAATAAATTTTAGCATATTGTCAAGTTGTCACATTATGAAGTATGCATAGTTCAGCCAAATGTATAACAAATTTAGTGAAACCGTTCATGCGTAAACATACTAAATCTTCGTAAAACATATTTACTTTGTTTTAAATCTATGCAAAACCACTTTTGTGTAAATGTCACATTACGTATATTCATAGAATACATTTATGTAAATGTTTGCATTTTAAACTATAGATTATTCAGAACATAAATGTGACAGTTAATAAAATAATGAATGTACTCTCTTATGGACCTTTATTTTTTCCCCTCAGAACCAGCTCTACATGCACTTGACCAACTACTCTGTAAATAAACATAACGAGAACTTTGAGCGCGATGAAACTGTGGACAAAGGCAGCAAGCGCTCTATTGGTTGGTTCACAGAGTTCCTTCGAACCAACGATTACGATGTGGGCAAATTCTGGGGCGATGTTTCAGTGAGTTGCTTCTTCAATAACTTTCGATCTAGGGCTGCATGATACAATGTCTGATAATGAGACACAATGAAAGAATATGTAATTGGAATTTTTAGCTTGCGTGACGTTAATAGAAGTTCTACAAAAAAAAAAAAGTGTTTTCTTGCTTGTCTTTAGGCATATGGTGTCACTGAAGACATTGCACACCCAGTTTTTTCTCTACATTTCCATTAACTACAGATTAATGGCTTTAATTTCATATCGCAATGCATATCACGACCCTGACGATAAGCTTATCGAGATTTGCTGTATTTTTCAGAATTCGATATATCGTGCAGCCCTACATTAATCAGCCTCCCTGCCTCCAGTTTCTCAATTGTATCAAATTTTCCTTTCAGAAACGAATCTGTTTCCTGTCAGAGTGTTACCAGTATGACAGCTCTGCCCTTATCTTTCCACTGTTTCTGTTTGCCGTCTCTTCCTCTTTGCTGTCCACTTCTCTCTTCTGATCTAATTGTAATTCTTTCATCTTTTCAAATGGAAAGCTCATCCACTCATTGCACAACTGTATTTATTGACTCCTTTGCCAAGCATTCACAAGTGTTTTATTTTACCCAGAGATGCAATTCAGTGCCTCTTTATTGGCCCGCAAGCTGTCCTTATTTATTGAATTAATTTCTCAGAATCAGACTCAACTGATAATGTTAAATTCTCATTTATATGTCAGAACAGATATGCATGAACATTTTCAGCTTAGCTGAGGACAAACACACACATACACATATTTCTTTCTCTTCTCCGTGGAGGATGCATGCTGGGATCTAACCTGCTTCTCCGGAACTGCACGTTTGGGGTCCACGGGACGCTCAGCAAACGTCCCGCCGGTTATCTGCCCCTCATACTTCACCACAGCCTCTGTTTAATCATGCAGGGAGACTGCCGGCCTGCCAGACCTCTGATAAGAGAGTACAGCAGCTGATACAGGCCGTCTGTTCCTGTCTTCCTACGATCTGCCCCTGTCTTCCTGTAGCGTGCTGTCAGTCTTTGACCTATCATGTCTCTTCAGGGAGCTGGGATGTTAATGAGTCCCTCATATGGGCTGTTTGCACATACAATGAGATTTCACGAGCATGTCCTCATCCAGATGATTGCATTTCTCGCGATTGGGAGCAATTCAATTCACGTTAAGTTGTGAATGCACTTATTGGAGTTGTTTAAATTTGTTGGGTGGTCTTATATAACCAATGCGTGTTTTGTGCATGTGTTCGTAGGAGCTGGTTGTGAAGACCCTGATAGTGGCCGAACCACATGTGCTCCACGCCTACCGCATGTGCCGCCCGGGCCAGCCACCAGGGAGCGCCAGCGTCTGCTTTGAAGTTCTGGGATTTGACATAATCCTGGACCGCAAGCTCAAGCCCTGGCTGCTCGAGGTCTGTTTTCACCTTCTGTCCTCAATCATTCACTTTTTGATAAGCCACACATGATATACAGTACAGTATATGCAGTACGCATAGTAGTACTGTTATCTCATCATATTTTGGTCAATGGTATGTTTACATTTTTTATTAAAGAAATCAAAAACAACCTGATAGACGTTTGACAGGAATGACAATGAGGATGTGAGGATTATAAGAACTGTCTATCCGTCAATGTCTCATTTTCATTCATGTTAAATGTATTACATTGTCTAACCTAACTACGGTCTATTGCGTTTTGTAATAAAATGGTTACATTTCTAAATGACCTTATAGCTATAATGAAAGTTAAAATGGGTATTTCTCCCCATAACTTTAAATTGAAATGTTTTGGCACACAACAAGCTGCTGAGGACCGTATTTTGTAATGGTTATATTTCTGTGATGTTGTGGCTGACACCTTAGGTACTAATTGTTTTATTTAATATTAAAATGGTTTAATCGCTTAATATTAATAATAAAAGCAAATAAGAATCTTATTATATTGCGTCTGATTAGGACTTTTGGCAATTTTTAAAAAACAATTTCACTGAAGCATATTGCAGTGAATTCAGGGATTGTCTACTTTATAAATGATACATGAAATACTGCTTTAGAAGTGGTATCTTAGAAGTACAGTATTTCTTCTTGTCTTTCGGAGCTGCCTTCACAACTGCTACATGTCTATAAATTGCGGTTCAGATAGGCAGCTCTGCAGGTTTTGTAATAAAGATATAGAGTGGAATCCCTGATTTACCCAGTATAATTTTGTGGAAATGGGAATAAGATGCATTTGCCTTGGTCTCGCTCAAGATGTCTTGGGTTTTGCGTCCTTTTGTTCAACTTTTCACCATTTAAGGCAAAACATTCCATGTAATTCAGCTTAACGAGGGACTCCCACTGAAACATGATCTAAAGAGGCAGTTGTGTGTGTTTGAAAACAGTTGGTTCCTCAAATTCTGGGGTTTGGCATTTTTTGTTCTGTTTCTCATTTTCATTTCCTTTTGCTGTGGTGTTCTGTAATGTTGGATGACAGTCATCTAAACAACATTTTCCAGCCGTTCCCAGCATGTACATCTTTTAACTTAACAAGTGATTGTGCTGACTATCCCAATTCACCATGTGCTTGAAATGGTTATTGCTTAATTAAAAAAACATTTAAAATATGTATAGCAACTATCATTTTTGTTGAATTGTAATCAAACATTTACGTCATCCTTCATTTTATGAATGGATGACTCATTATCATGAATCAAGGTTTAATTTTGTTTATATAAATATGTAATTTATCATTTATTTTTGTAATTCAAAACTAAAATACTCCAGTCTTCAGGATCACGTATTCTTTCAGAATCAAGAATTTTCTTGTGTGAACAATTCTTTTTTGCTTATTTGTCATTTTTGCTCAGTAAAAGTTATTTTGATTAAGCACGTTGACTGCAGACTCCCAAAAATGTGGTACTTGGAATTGAAATGAAGTTCCTCATTATGGAATTTATAGCCTGGCCAAAGGGCGTGATTTTTAAAAGCATTATATTTATATAATAGATTATATATGTTACTGCATATTGGCAGCCCTGCAATTTTTTTGCTTGAGGAAAATATCCACCTTGTGTGTTTTCACATCTGAAGTGGGGTTCCTGCGCAACGGCAAGGATAAATGCTTAAATAGCAGCGTATTCAACACTGACGTTCAGCATAAACACAGGGCTAGGTTTGCTTACACCAGAGCAAGAGCAGACTCTCTCCCCTCTTTCCTCTGTTTGACAGACACGCTGCAGAAATGTAGGTCAGGACTGTGAGTTAAGACGGTTAGGATGCAGGAATGCTGGCGTGCGTACATGAGGGGTGACGTGCCGTTTGCTAGCCCAGAATGTTCCATGTCAGGTTTTGTGGCTCGCCCACACTCCTGTGTGGCAGTTAAAGCATGACCTAAATCTCTTAACCCAAACTTCTGGCTGCAGCTTCCGTCTTACTAACCCATTCTAGAATATAAAATGCCTTGGGATTATTATTATTATTATTTCATTTCATTCATTTATGGATTTGGTTAAATCCCCTGATCTTTTATTAGAAACTGGACATTTTTCACATTTTATTTTTGGGCTTTTTGACACTGGCGCTTTTTTGAAAGGGGTTTTTATTAAGGGAATGAAAACCTTGATTCAAACTCCCATGTGAGCATCAAAAGTATGGTGCATATGTGGTTACTGCTGAGCCATGACTCTGAAAATTAAAACAAATATTTTTTTTTGTCATTAATTGAAGTTAAATCGTTGTGGGAGTTTGTTTCGTGGTTCTCTGAGACACCCTAGAGAGGAGATATTTTTAAGGTGTAAGTCACTAAAGGAATAGTAATCTGGAATTATCTTTTTATTTGAACTTGTGTAGCTTTTGACAAAGATATGATTAGGGAAGTTTCTTTCATGCTGAGGATTTTTTTTTGCCACTGTGTAATTGAGACATTTCATTGAGAGGAGGATATATTATATTAAGGTAATAGATTCAAGCTGCAGACTGGATTTGAATCCAAAAAAGTGCATGTTTTTCACCAAGTAAGTACCAGGAATTTTTTGCGTGGCATTTTTCTGTAAATGTTTTGAATTTAGAATTTGGAATTGAATCAGGTTGCAAGCTATATTTGAACTTCTGTGTCTCACACGATCACCAGAGCTCAATGCAAAGATATAAAAATTTATTTTTTCCCAAGTTGTTTTAAAGCAAGTCATTGTGAAAGTTTATTGCAGGCTCTAGGAAGGTCCAGTTCTGACGTTCGGCGGTTCTTCGGCACTGTTGGTGTCTCTTTGCAGGTTTTGGGAGGAGAACACAAACTGTGGTGGTAGATGCAGTCGTTCAGCCCCAGTGATAATGATCCCTCAGTGCTACTAGCAGCCGCCACAAACTCCCATCAATTAACATCCCACAAGCTCCTCATTGAGGGGGAAAAAAAGCTGTTTCTTTTTCACGCTACATTTACTGAGCGAACATTTATTTCCGATTTCAAGTGATTAGTCAAGACACATATCCACACTGCAGCGTCTGACGGAGAGAGGCAGGAGGTGTGAATTTGTGCTGTCTGTTCTCCTATGAAAGTTTCAAAGTTGACTGTCGTAATCTTAGTGGATAAATATTGGGAATTGTCTGCTGCGGTATTCTTTCAACTCCCTCCATCGTCCAATATTTAATTTCTGTTTTGATGGCTCATCCTTATCAGATATTCTATAAAAATGTATTTCTTTGAAGCAGAAATTGTTTTGATTTATCTACAATTATAATTTATTCAGTTTTCAGTGCATCCGCAAGTCTTCTGATTCTTTTATCAAGACACTTTAGTGTCTGCCGCAGTGGCTACAAAAAAGTTAAATGTAACCTCTTACTCTGACAGAGAAATGCAATATTCTTCTTTTTCTTCGCTTATCAAATGTTTTTCATTTTTTTGCAGCTTCCTTTTCCTCTTATTTGCAAATGAGTCTGAAATGTCAGCCGGGGTTTTACAATACCTCTAAACTGACAGCTCTTTCTCTCTCTAACACACAGACACCTTACTGAGAGCTTTTACTGAGGTTTTGAAAGGACCTCAGCTCAAATGAACATCAATCGCGCTCAATTGATACACAAAACAAGCATTCTAATGCAAACTCTATACCCCATAATTAACACACAGTTAGAATCACACAGAAACACAAGTGAAGATATTACAAAACATTTGCATTACTTTTTTCAAAGGTAACATATTCCCTAAAATGAATGCTCGTAAATATGTCAATAACTTTTTAAAAAGTGTAACAATTTACCACTTTCTAAAAAATAGTAGGAAAAAAGTACTTTATTAATGTTTTTTTTTTTACATTATTGACAGCAATAACTTTTAACATCAAGAAATCTGCTTATAGTTATTTATTTTTAGTGCTCGAACTGGTTTCTACAGCTAACTTTAATTGTAATAGTTGGTAGCCATACTAATATTTTAAACCATCTTTAGTATAGTGAAAATATTTATACTAAATCACACAGTTTTTATACACAGAAATACATATATAAGAAGCATATTTGTGAAAATACATATAATACAATTGAAAAATATATACATTTTAAATTTTATACCATTTTCACTAATCCGGCTTGGTCAGATTTAACTCCCTTTTTAATACACATTTAACGTTAAAATATAGTTTAAGTAGGTATACACATAAATCATTAAAAAAAAAAAACACCATTAAAATAATGTAAACAAACATTTATAGAAATGAAAACCAACTAAAGTCACTTAAATGAACACACACACAAACACACTAAAACAACCACGGTGACTAAATGGATCTAACATACAATTTCAAGCGCACTATATCAAACACACGTCTTCAAAAACACAAATTGGCTAAATAAACACTTGACACACACATGCAGCTAAGATGGCTCATGTTCACTCAAACACACACACACACACTGCAGGCTGCAGGAGCACTTTAGCTCTGGCCGAACAGCTAATGTTCTGAGGCTTTTGTACTGATTTTATCTTCTCTGCGGGTTTTTATTCTCCTTCCATTGACATTCAAAACATTTGAGCCATTGATACGAGCAGGAACACAAACATGGAAACCGGAGAAACCTCACTCTCTTTAGCTCGCCTCACATCATCCGCTAGACGTGGTGAGGCACCATTGTCCACGTCTTCAGCAGAGCGCATCATTAACATGTTAATCTGGGTGCTGCTCATTCGCAGGGCTGCTGGGAAGGTTCGTCCACTCCACAGGTCAGACAGAAGCATCTGAGGGACTTGAATAGCCATTAGTCAAATGCTGTGGCGCAACATTGATATCACTCCCCCCCTGGGCCATCTCTGTCTTTTCCCCCTCTTTTCTTTCCAGAAACTGCTCACACTGGAGCCGTTAAGCTGGCATGACGAATAATGCAAAGGCACAGCGACACACAGAGAGAGAGAGAGAGAGAGAGAAGGAGGGAACATGGATTCTCAGTTTGCCTCCTTCACTGAATAGACTAGTGTCTGCATGCATGCATTTTATGTTCGAAAACTTAGTGAGCTGCCTACCTAGAAAGCATTTTAAAGCAACATAAAGAGCTTCTGACAAGACAGATGTTTCAAAATGTAAATGACAACATTATGCGGTCCCCTTTTCTACAGTTAAAGGCAACATTGCATGTGTCCCTCATTAAGACGGCGATCCTACAATACATAGTGACAAGCGTATTAAGCGAAAGTGTATGTATTTTATAGAATCTCGACCAAATTGCTGAACTTAACTTTTGAGCATTTTTAAACTGCATTATTATTAAAAGTTACATATAGTACATTTGAACATTTTCATAGAGTATACTTACATAAAGCAATATATACTGTATAGAATTTATATATATTCATATAAACATACATACAGTATAAAGAACATCCTGTACTATAAAGCATGCTATATGCTGCTTGATTGCTTGTATCATCGCAAGATATAAAGTACATTATCGCCAAGCTGTGATCTGCTAAATGCAACATGAATATAGTAGGACGTTATAAATATTAACTATTAATGGTCACGCTTTAGAATATGGAACACTATTTACTACAACTTTTTCCTCAATAAGTTCCTAATTTGCTGCTTTTTAATAGGTAGTAAGGTAGTAATTAAGTTTATTTATTGGGTAGGATTAGGGACGTGGGTCGTGTAAAATTAAAGTATTAATATGTGCTTAGGTACTAATCAATGGCTAGTATTCTAGTAATATGCATGCTAATAAGCAACTACTTGAGAGCCTGTAAAATTAAGTGCTAACCTATTAATTGCATTTTGTAAAGTTGCTTTTAAGCAGTGTATATTGTGTAAAATGTTATGCAAATAAATTGGAAATTTGATTTGAAAACACAAAAATTTAAATTAATTTACGATGCTGAAATGTTGCGCATAATTTTACATCCACAATGTGGAATACATTAAAGTGAAATAAATTTGTAATGTAGTGCTATATCTATTGAAATGTAAATATATTTCACAAATAATTAGAGCTTGTGACATCAGTGGACAAGCTATATTACAAATATATATATATATATACACACATGTATATTATGTATATATTTGTCGTTATAAAAGGCAACTACATATTTAAATAAATCTAACTGTACCCCTAAAAAAACCTTTATTTTGAGGATAAAGAATAGGATGCTTTATCCCTGAATTATTTTTTGTGTCCAAGTGTCCAAAAGGTGGTCTTTTCAGATCTAGCTCATTTCAGTGGACGAATGTATATAAACACAAAGTATATAGCTACTGTCCCCCACTCAGACTCTCACTGATGCTGGTTGTATTTTAGTTCCATTCTCACTAACAGAAATGCACTCGCAGTGATCTTGAGCAATCTTCTGTTCTGTCTCTCTGATTCTGTGTGGGTTCTGTCTCATCGTGGAGACTGTACCTGCAATAACGACAAGGTAGAGAAAAAAAAAGACAAATTGACTTTTGTGTTTAGCTCTCGTGAAGGTTGTGTCCTTGACGCAGTTGGTTTTCTGACAATCATTAGAGAAGCAGCAAGCATCCAGGGACAGGAAGTGCTTGTCAAGTGTTTGCCAAGCGCGGGTCAAGTACAGCTTTAAGAGCTCATCTGCACACCCAAGATGGTCGAAAGCATGCTCATCTTATATCTAATGCTTCTCTTGCTTCGTTTTGTTTCTTTTTTACATTATTTTTTCCAAGAAATCTTTTAACTCATGAGGAATATATTTTTTTGATTGATTATTTACTTCGTGTCATTCCAATTTTTTTCTTTTTTTTTAGAATTGTTATATAATAATTGTCATACAAGGACAATTTGGTGTTTTGTAAAATCTGATGGTACTGGATAGTGTGCCTTTTTTTCATTTTGTGTTCTGTTTATAATAGAATTAAAAGCACTTGGTTTATTTGGTGGTTAAAAAATATTTTTTAACCACTATGAATTTGGTTTTTTGCATTAGGAATTCATGCATGAAACAGAATTTTTAAAACTGCCAACTTCTTTAAGATTCCTCTCAGGATGATCATAAATTATGCAACACAAGTGTCATGATACGAGAAGCCTGCTTTTCCATATATGTACCCATACATATCTAACACATTCACTGTTGGACTAAATTTGATTTTCATAGCATGCATTAGTCGTCACGCTTCTCTATTTGATTTTGTATGCTCTTAATTAAGTCATAATAAAAGCTGTGGTTCTGTGAGTGGAAACTCTAGGTGGCAGTGTTGCTCTGCAGTCCTGCTCTTTTTCGGTTTAATAAAAAATGATTACAGTGATCCATTCATCTGTCTGTATCTGAACAAACTAAATTACTTAGCATTTTTAATGCAGTCTCACAGAAAAAAAAACAAGAACCAACAAGAAGTAAAATCCTGTTTCATGCTCTAAAAAAATCTCTTCATCACTTAGGTGTTTGTTTTAAGAAGTATGACAGTCTGTGTGTGTTTGGGAATCTCTGATAGGGGTTCAGGTCAGTGTCTGGCCCTGAACATGCACAGAAACACTGATTAGGTTTCGCCGCTGGAAGCAGCCTCTCCAAATGCGACAAAAGAACAAAACAGTGATTGATAAGGATGTGAAATGCGATCCACACGTCTCTCTCCGCAGCTGCTCCATTAGCAGAACCCGGATCAGTATTCCTGCGTGTACAGCGCGCTGAGGATTCCAGCTAGTGTTGGTTTGTTTATCCTGATGTTGTTGTTTATCTCGCATGCATGGGACGGCGGGTTGAGTACTGCTGCATAGTAATGCATCATGCACTTTGCATCATTTCAAATACCACATCGATTATTTAAAACTCTTCTCACTTTTATGTTTCTATTCCAGAGATTTAATTATTTATTTATTTTATCACACCTGAACATTTCAAGCACATTCATAAATGCACTCTTTAATTTCTCATCAGAAATATTACAAGTTTTCATTGATTACAACATGAAGGAAAATAAGAGAATGTGTAATGGGTTTTAAAGATGCATGCACTTTTTTTGTATGTTAAAGACACAACTGCTAGTCTGCCGTTTCTCCTAAAAGTTTAAGCAGTGTTGCCTTATACAGAGATTGCCTGACCAATAGCAAATGTAGTGAGTGTTCGGAAAACAATGAGATACAGACCATGGGAGGTATTTTTGCTTAAATTCTCATTTTAATTTTGTTTAATTATTATTATTTTTATATATTATTTATATATTATTATTTATATATTATTTTTCTGTCAATTTATTATTAGTATTATAACCCTGGACCACAGAACCAGTCATAAAGGTATTTTTGGTTTAATATTGTGAATAAATAAGCTTTCCATTGATGTGCGACTTTTTGACAGTATTTTGCTTATATGTACAACTATTGTACTATGTACTATTTAAAACGCTGGAATTTGAAAAAAATTGAAAATCACCTTTAAAGCTGTCCACATGTTGATGTATTTTGATGTATTTACGATAGAAAATCTTGATGGAAATCTTTGATTAATATACTAAAAGGAAAATGTTGACCCATACAATGTGTTTTTGCCAATATACCTGTGCAACTTGAGACTGATTTTGTGGTCCAGGATCATAATTTTTTGTCACATTTTTCTCAAAAATCAAAAATGTTGCCTATAGTCACCTAGCTACTAAAAAACCTTTGGACACACTTTATTTTAATTTCCAATTCCCACTATTACCTATGTTTATTTGCATTATTAAACTGCTAATTCGCTGCTTCTGTTTACTTTATCCAACACAATGACCAAAACATTTTCCCAAAATTACAAAGAAATTTCATAAAAATATTAAACGATACATGAAATGTGTGCACATGATTTTTCTTCTGGTCAACTTTTCAGTCTGCTCTATCATCCAGTCCTAAAAGACAAGACGCAAAGCCACAGATTTTTCTGGGGTATCCACAGAGATTCATTAATCTCAAAACAGCTGGATTCCCTGTAGTGTGACACCACGTTTGCACCGCAAGCCTCAGTAAAAGCACAAAGAAGGTGTGTAAATGAAAAATCTGTAAAAATCCTTTGATGGCGTCGAGGAGCTTTTGTAAAATCTACTTGTGTCAGAACGATTATTGTCAAAAGGTGTTGAATTCTGAAGAAAAAGACCGCAAACATGGCTGACATCCTAAATCTGCGAGACTCCTGCGTGGCCGATCTTGATGAGGCGTCTTTGTTGCTTTGTGAAACGGGCCATCTGCGGGGCATCTACCCAGCGAGGGGTGACGTGGCCCAGCTCGGTGAGCTAAGAAAGCGTGAGCCGGATCAGCTATTGCTGCTAAGGTTACGGCTGATACAGTAAATTCATTGATTCAGTCCAAACCCCCCTGCACCGCTCAGTTGTGATGTAAATATTATCTTACGCTCCTCTCCTAAGCGATCACCTTTCTGAGGGAGATTAACATCCGAGTGGGGTAGCTCTATTAAGAGCCCAGCGAGGAGTGGCTGTGTCTGCTGTCATCTCTCTCTGTGCCTGCCATCTTTCTCCGACCGTTTGTCTGTGCTGACACTGAAGCACTAATGCTGTAATGTGCGAAGCTGTACCTAAAATGCACTTTTGCTGTATCGGAGTGAGTGAGTGAGTGCTTTAGCTGTTGTTTGTCATGGGCGGAATACAAAAGAGCGTATTCTAATCTGAGGTGAAGAAAACCCTGCACGATACTTACTTGCTGATAAATGGAGTTGGTAGCTAAAGAAACAGAAACAGTCCCCTCATGTCATTCTAAACATATTCCTTTAATATCCTGTCAAAAGACCCTTCTAGGGCTAAACTACTGAAGAGACAAAATATCTTGTTACCTAAATGTGTACTAAACTTTATTTAACCAATAATTTCTGACAGCTAAAATACTAGTGCCACATGAAGAAAATCTATTTAGTAATAATGAAAAAATTATAAAGCAGGTATATTAATTTTTCGAGGTGTGCTCTGTTTTAGATACAGATGAGCAATATCATTCATTTTTCAAATGTTACAGGTTTGTCTAACCACTCTGACTTTTTGTATAAAATCTGCTATTGTTTGTAGTCTTTCTTGCGTTAGGTCTGTTATTAGCACATTTAGTTCTAGGACAGTATACACTATGGATCAGAAGATGGAAGAAGAGTCATTGAGGTTTTAGAATTGTTTTGAAAGAAGTCTGTTGCTCGCCAAGGCTGCATTTGATCAAAAATGCTGCAAAAACAGTGATATTGTGAAATGTTATTCTAAATAACAGTGTTTTGATCATTATTTAAGGTGAATTTTTAGCAGCTATTCGTCTTTAGTCTCTAGAAATCATTCTAAAATGCTGATTTTTTAATATTCTCAGATATTATTTCTACTTTTTGTGGAAACCATGAAACATTTCTGTTATTCTGTGATAGATTCGGTAATGACTAGACACTTCAAAATAATTTGAAACAAAAAATCAGCATTTAAGGATAAACGTATTTGTACATTATAACTGTCTTTACTGTAAATTATAGTCTATGTCTTGTAAACTAAAATGTAGTTATTATTACAAAATTGAAAGGAGAAAAATATATATATAATTAAAAAAAAAGTTAGTTACCCATTATAGGTAATGATTAAAGCGCCTGACTCTTTGCTAATGGTCACACATTGACATTGTAGTGCATTTACATTTTTACATTTGTATTTTTCCGAGTTTTCTTTTGCCTCTTTCCACAATACAAGCAACAAAAGATTGAGTTTCTGGTCCACTTCTGATTGCAAATGCTGCAGCGCTGAGTATGAAAGTTATGAATGAATATTACCATAAATCACAGCGATTGTGCAGATATCACAAGCTGATCTCATTTCCTGTGCAGTTCTTTTTTCAGTTCCACAGAGAAAATAGCTCTGGCATCTGATGAATTAGCTTGTGTTGGCAGGAATGTGACAGATTATACTAATGCACGGAAAGACATTCTATTGCTCAATTATCTTTAATTAACTGCTCAAATGATTCTAAATAGTTATAAATGATTTATTTCAAACAAATATGTAAAGCAGCATGCAAAGCTATGGTTTTCGTGTGTTTAGATTGTGCCGTTATTCCGGCCAAAGCTAATATGAAACATTTCAAATGTAAATGCTTTATCATCACACTGGGTAATGACAAAATGTAAGGGCTCACAGGATATATTTGCACTTTCCCAGTAAGCTGTCAGAGATCCATGGAGTGGCCTCACTTGAATAGATTTCTCATGAGAGATAAGTGAAGACTGTGCCATTCAAGTGGTGGCGTCTACCAGAATCATTCGGCATAATGGACTACTTGGTTTGTTGCCTGGCTGATCACACTTCAGCCAAACAAAATTTACTTTTGTCTTAAAAGAGGACATTGGGCCATTGAGTAACAGCCCAGTTATTTTCCTCTTTAGCCCAGGTAAGATGTTTCTGATGTGGCATCGAAGAGATATCCAGAATTTATATTGTAGGGATGGTTATTTAATAAAAATGAATATTTTGAGATGAAAGATCCATTTATGAAAACAAAACATAAAAAAAAAACACTTTACATTGAAATTATGAAATTCAATATAGTTTATCTTTTTTTAAATAGGTTACAAAAAAATAGTTTTTCACGATTTTCAATTTTTTTGAGATGTACCTGTATGTCCCCGATGAACTCCATAGGTGAATATTATGCAGACTTATTGTTTAAATCAAATTTACACTTCAAAAGTAGGGTGGTCATAGCAGGATCCATCCATATTCAGTCCGTTTAAATGTCTGCCCTTTGCTTCAAATGGGATCTTTGATGACTGTTTTTAATAAAAAAATCAATCAGGCACAACAATAGATTTTTCCATGGATTATACCTGTTTCCCTCCAGTTGTTTTTTTCCACCAAATGCGCTTACAGCTTCAAGTGATGTAACTGTGACATCTACTTCAAATTTGTCTATGGGGCGCATGTTTTCTTTTTTATTATATACCCTTGACATTGTGTCACACAACCCAAATGTATCTAGACATGCAGGCTTCCATGTTTTGATTTAATGGCACCACCTATACACTGATATGTCATGTCAATTGTCTGGTAATCACTGCATGCTCTTTGAAAGCTCAGCAGCAAACAAGATCAAAGTTGCATTTGTTTGAACTCGAGTCTTGCTTGACCAGCATGCAGTGCTTCACTCCATAGAGGTCATCATTTACTTACCTTCATGTTGCTCGAAACCTGTGTGAGTTTTCGGGCTTCAAAAATGATACAAAAACATGACTTAAAACCTGTACAATATTCCAAGTCATACAATAGTTTGTGTGATCGATATTTAATGATATCTGTTCTTCTTGGTGCATTCATTGGGTAATAAAAGAAGTAGCAGTGTTGCCTGATTTGTAACCATACATCCCTGCTTTTCAATGTTTTTTTTAGGGTTGTTCACAATGATACGTTCACAAATCAGACTGGATGGGTTCCTGAGTAACTGATTAAATGATCCGGTCTCAGCAGTTCCTTGTGAAGTAAAATTCAGAGTGAATAATGATGTACATTTCGGTTTCTAACATAAAGCTGTCAAATAGTTTCAGAAGACTTGGAGGCACTCTATATTGATCTTGACATCAGTGGCAGTTGTGGTTAATGGGACACTAAACCAGATTCCATTTTTATGAGAGCTTATGCCCTGAGATTTTAGTAATGGGTGAATGCTTATATGTGGCTTCTCAGTCTTCCTTAAAATATGAATATTGCTTCAGGTTTTTGATTAAATAACAAAAAAGAAAAAGAAAGAAAACAATATGAAAACAAAAATATTTTTATTTTTTTCTCTCTACAGATTAATCGTGCTCCGAGTTTTGGGACAGATCAAAAGATTGATTACGATGTGAAGAAGGGGGTTTTGGTCAATGCCCTGAAACTGCTCAACATCAGGTATGAAGCAATACACTCTCCAGAGTCCCATTAGGAAGAGTAAATCAGAAATCTCACTCTCCATTCACAGCTGTCCACCAGTCTTAAGTGTTTTAGAAAATATTGATTCCTTGATCTCCACTAAGAAGTTACTTGAAACTCTTTGATGGGTCCTCATGCACTGGTTTTACTGCTGCTGTTTGATTTGGAAGAAGAATTTTTGGACACATAAGCCATGCTTAAAAATATCTAAAGGTCACGGGTTTACATGACAAAATAAGTAACATCTTCAAACTGTTAATGCCGGATAAACCTTTTGAACTAACTTTTCACAGAACCTAGTCATTTTTGTAGTGACTTTAATGAAAATGATTATGATTATACAGGTTTGTAAACTATGGATAAATGCGACCAAGATTTGACCACCACAAAATATCACCATACTTTTCTTAATTTTGAGCAATGTATTTTTTTTTTGTGGTTTGAACTGCTGCATTTGTGTGAGTTCAAGGAAGTGTTTGAAAAAATAAATTCTGGTAACACTTTATTTTGACGGTCCCTTTTGAACAATCTGTTGACAATAAGTAGCTTTTCACCTACATAAAACAACTATTTATTAGTGCACTCTCTATTTAATATCTGCTAACTCTTTATTCTGATGGTCTCCCAAAAGATGCTCTACTGACCATAAGTAACTTTGCAAGTACATATCAACTTATTCTAACCCTACCAGTCTACTAATACTCTGCTAGCCCTCTATTAAGAATTAGTTGATATGTAGTTACAATGTTAATTATAATCCACGGAATACGTTAAAGGGACCATCTAAAATAAAGGGTTGAAGTCGAACCAAAGCCAAACAAAATTAAACACATGGTTTTCAACCTTCCCTGTATTTTGCAAATTTTTCACCACTGCATAAATTTAATTAGCCAAAATGTGCTTTTACTGTTAAAGTGCCCCTATTATGCCATTTTAAAGGTGGCTAATATTGTTTTATGAGTCTCTTAAAACAGGTTTACATGT
>JAUCMT010000013.1:3907387-3918722 GCA_032357475.1 Enteromius thamalakanensis | reverse complement strand
CTGCCCTGGTTTTACATCTCCTGGTGTAGATGTCCTGCATGGAGGGGAGAGCTGACCTGCAGCAGTGTTCAGCTGACCGATTCACTGTCTGGATGGCAGAACAGAGCAAGCCGAGCGTTTGTGCTCATAAAACCTAAACTTTTTTATTTATTTTGGAAATGACCGATCGCAATTGTGGTGCCATTGCAATTGCACCAGTTCCTTCGGATGTTACGGGGCAAGCATGTTCTGGTCCGGACAGACAACATCAGGGTGGTGTACGTTCTCGTCACCTGCCGCAACTCTCCTGCCATCTCCTCCTCTCGCTGAGAGCCATTCTTGTTCAGGGAGAGCTGAATTGTGCAGCCGACCCAACTCACATTTCCCAGAGAATGAACACCGAACATTATCAGGAAGGCTGTTCCAGAGTTTGGGAGCCAAATGCGAAAAAGCTCTACCTACTTTAGTGGACTTTGCTATCCTTGGTACTACCAACAGTCCAAAGTTTTGAGATCTTAGGGATCGTGATGGATTGTAGCGTGTTAGAAAACTAGTTAGGTACGCAGGAGCTAAATCATTAAGTGCCTTATAGGTAAGAAGTAATATTTTGGCACCCGCGTCCTGATCTGTGAAACCTGTATGTGTGGCTTCTGGACGGGACTCGGTAGACCTATGCTCCGCTGACTGGTGTTCCTGGTGTCGTCTTAGTCGCACTACGAAGAGTTTTCTTTGAGTCACTCAATGCAGTTACACCAGCAAACACAAATATCTTTGCTAAAGAATGCAAAGTTTTGCGAGATAACGCAAAAGATTTGTAAAACATTTTTTCCTTCCACATTGATTTTTTTTATATCCACCATGTCCGCCTGGTTTGAAGAGCGATGAATTCCAAAAGATGTCCTGACTCTCTTGAAAGGTAGATGAAAGAGGAGCTATGAGATATGTCTGTTGCGATCCACGGATCTTGGTTGCCTGAAAAGTCAAGGCTTAGGCCTAGTGTAAAACTTCATCTCAGTGTCTCCCCAAGACTGCAGACCGTGCTGCCTCAGCCCTGGGGGCTTTGGTCAGGAGACTAGCAAGATAGTTGTGTTACAGCATCTGGGAAAAGAAGAAAGAGGGTGAGAGTTTCTGATGTGAAGGCTTTTGTAACCTGTTGGGGTCACACCTCCTGTGGGTCAAAGACCAATGGTGTGCTCATGCTTTGGAGAGAACTTTTTATGGTCCTTTGTTCCTAACATGCTAATTTGCATATACACTGGATTGGTGAATCAATATACAAATTAGAACAGAAAACACTGAGGCCCGGTTTCACAAACAGGGCTTAGCTTAAGCCAGGACTAGGCATTAGTTAAATTAAGTTATTTAAGCAACTCTTGATATCTTTGCAAAGATATCCACATGTAACATACATTCTCAATTAGATCATACGAAGACGAGTCCTTAGATACCAAACATGAAATGTGTGTATCTGACAAGGTTAGGTTTATATAGTGATCTATCAAAAACCTGCATAAATACAGTATATGATACGAAAGACAATAAACAAACACGATAACAGTATACATTATGACCTGAAGGATATGTGTTCATTCAAAAAGGTTTTCCAGTGAATTAATTTAGGGAAAAGTCCATTGTCTTTAGACTAGTCAGAGTTGCTCTGCTCCCATTCAAAAGCAATAAACCGGCCCTATCAGTCGTGGCAATGAAAGGGCTGGTTTGCTTTATCAGTGACCCATCGGGGTAACCTCTTGGGTTGGTGAAAGTTGGTACTAAAGATTGTGTTACATTTGTTAAATGTAACAAATAGTTTGTGCCCGATTGGATCAAATGCGATTGGATCAAATGCTACAAGTGTGACCAGATGGTTTCTCCATCCATAATACTAACATTTCTTCTGTACACCAGTCAATATAATGTATTTGCATTTTGTTTTGTGAGTCCTCTAGAATACATATCAAGCTGTGAATAGATGTGAAAAGCTGCAGCAGGAGAGAACACTGCTCTGTTGTTTACCACAACTGCAACAACCACTGAGTAAAACTTTAACAATGGCAAGTTCCAGCACCTGATTGCCACTTATTGTAACATGCAATAACAAAATGAAATCTCTTGTTGGAAATGCGTCCTCTGTATTAGACACACATATGCAACAAAATTTTTGTTATGTCCTCACGTCTGTGCCCTGACACACAAAATAATCTCAAAATCGACTTCCCAAATCCCAAATCAAAAACAAATTTCATAACAATCTAACGGTAGCAAACAGTAGCAAACACTGGCAAATATTGACTTGTCACCTGCAGTCAGAGTGTGAGGTTTTTCATGCCTTTTTTTCTTTTCACCGACTGCCTGAACAATGAATCTCACTCTGTTTGGGAAAGAATGGAGGCGGTGATGAGCAAAAGAACAGATTTTAATGCACTTTAAATCTCCCTCGATTTGAGCCAAAACAACAGATCAATGCCTGGCTTATTGAGTTACAGCTGGGATAATGTTTCTGCTTGAAAAGCATGCAACATTTGTAATGGAGAAACATCAGAGTCCGTGAAACACACATCTTACGGTTTTAAAGGGGGAAAAAAATAAAGAAAAAAGAAGCGAATTTGGAACACTATTGATTAAATTCTTGAGTCTCTGATGATTTAGTCTTCACTCAAAATACATTTATTGTTTGTTATACAGCTGCTCTTCTGCCCTTTCTTATCTGAAGTTCTGTCATTAGTCCAATCTGGCTTTGTCTTGAAATAACCTACATTTATTTGTATGAACAATTTTGAACAATACAGTATAACAATATCCTTAAAAGTCAAATTACTGAAATATTATAAATCTAAAAAGTAAAATATAATATTAATATATTAAATATAATAATAATAATGAAAAAAAGTACTTTTAATGTTTTTAATGTATTTTGGCTTCTCTCAGTGTCTCTTCACGTTTGAGGTGAGAACACAGCAGGACACTGGTTCCACACAAAGTCTATAAAATCTAGTGAATGTGTTAAGGGTCGCCCAGTCTGCAGCTCTACAAATATCTGTCAGCGAGGCGCCACGTGCCAACGTCCAGGACGATGCCACACTCCTAGTTGAGTGGGCTCGTAACCTGAAGGGCCAGGGCATACTATGCTCTTTGTAAGCTGGGGTAATGGCATCCACTATCCAGTGGGCCATCCTCTGCTTGGAGACAACATTCCCTTTCTGCTGCCCTCCATGACAGACAAACAGCTGGTCTGAGGTCCTGAAGCTTTGCGTCCGCTCAGTGTAGCATCTTTGTGCTCAGACGGGACAGAGCAAAGCCAGGGCTGGGTCTGCCTCCTCCGAGGGCTTGTAGCACTTCAGACAGGTCCCAAGAGGGAACAGTGGGAGGCCGTGGAGGATTCAACCTTCTGGCCCCCCTAAGAATCTGATAACCAGGTCATGCTTACCCACAGACCTGCCATCTAGGGGGTCTTGGGCGAACTCCTGGGCGAAGTTCTTCACTGCCTCACTGAAGAGGCTGGTCTGGTACATGGGAGCATTCAAGAACCGTGTCTAGTCTGCTTCGCACATGTCCGCTAGACACAGCCAGAGATGTGTCTTCTGGACCACGATCGTGGACATCACACCCAGAGGCCGCACAGTAACCTTTGTCGCTTAAAGCACGAGGTCAGTGGCAGTATGGAGTTCTCCTTGGAGAACTTCCGGGTCATGACCACCCTTGTGCAGGTCTCTCAGTGCCTTAGCCTGATGGACTTGCAACAACGCCATAGCACATACTGCAGATGCAGCTTCTCTCATGCTGCACAAGCACTGCCGATCAGAGCCGACAGTCCCGGGAGGGGAGCATCTCCCTGCCCAGCAGTAGCGGCCCTAGCAACATTGGGGGGAGCTGTTCCAAAGGTGACAGCTGGTGCCCTTTGTGGAGGACGAAGCTGCCCCCTTGGCAGCTCCAGCGGTATCGGAGTTCCGATTGAAGAAAGAGCCCTCAAAGGGGCATTCCTCACTGTCACTGGTAACTACGCCCTCTACCGGAAGTAGTGCTCGGCTGGCTATGCCCGAGCGAACCCTAGAACGCGGCCGTGGAACGGTGCAATTCCGCGATGGTCATGCTCCCAGAACAGGAACATGACTCATCAACAAACTCTGTCAGCGTGTCAGGAAACAACCGCATCCAACATGAACTGCTCTTTCAGAGAAATAAACCCCTTTGTGTCCCATGAGGTGCACAGGGGTACTGCTGCTTCCACACAGCAGGGGGATAGTGCAGCCTGCTGTGGCAAACGACTCCAAGCTGGAAGACCACCGGCACTGAAGCACCGTACCGCCAGTCACTGTCCGCAGATTCAGGAGGAACAGAACGTCCGCTGCCTGTTTATGCTCACAGGGTGATCAGCTGCAGCTGGATTCAATCAGTGCATGCTGATGAACAGATTCTCGAAGCGAGAGAATTAAGAAATTATTGAATGATTAAAAATTCAAAAACGTCATCAGCTCTGTGCGTTGCATATTTGTGACTGTTCTGCTGTGATCTGTGAAACTATTTTCATTAAACAAATGGAGGAAAAAAAGTCAACAATATCCTTTCAATTAAATTAAAATGCTAAAATGTATATTAACTACTCATTTTAACTCTTGTACTGTATATAATGTCAAATTTGCACTCATGGTTTTTAGGGATCTTTCTTCTCTTGGTTGCGTCATGTTGCTTAACAAGGCTGCATTTTATAAATCAAAAAAATAACTTCATTTTATTTTTTCTTCTGTGTGCAGTTGAGTTAATTTGGTTTGATTTCTCCACAAGATTCATATAGATAATCTGCATTAGAATTGGTGTTGTTGTTACTCATTATTGTATTAATCGCCGTTTACAGTACATGCACCAATAAAAAAAAAACATTCTCACTGAAATATCGGTGACTTTAGATGTTTTAATCAGATTAGTTGTCCGGGCGGGTAAATAAAATTCCATCCACATTTGGTGGTTGGTAATGTCGAGCCCTGGTGACACCTTATAATAACCAAAAAAAACAAAAACTATTTGGTCCATAAGTATTGAAGTATACCATGGCAATATCAAAAGACCTGCTTGAGCCCCCTCCACAAGAGAAAATGCAGATTCTTACGAGCTGAAAAAGGGTTTAAAGCAATTTACAAGATATTTCAGTCCATTATTGTGCCTAATAATTGTTTCAGACTGCTTTTTAGTCTGTACAGGCTGTTTTGTCCCATCAAATTCATCCCAAGAGGAAAGTGCAAGCTGAGTTTCAGGAAGGCTCGAATAAACTCCAGGGTGTCGTAAAGGAATCTGCAGGAAGCTTTAGCAGCAGTCAGTGTGAATGTGCCACTGTTGTGGAAGTGAAATACATAATTTAAAGACTGCTGGAATCATTGACATTTTTATTATGAAAAGTGTTATACTATAATTGGAATCAGTATTATTAATCATACTGATAATGAGTTTTACAGTGTTTAAATTAGCTGGTGTTGCTTGCCTGAACCATTGGCAGTGATTCTTAAAATATAATGGAAAAAGAATTGGTCATGTGTAATTTGCAATACCAGGAAACTGTAATTTCGGTGTCTTTATGAGCGATTTTCTCATGTGAACTGTGCAGTGACCCCATACTTCAAAGTCAACAACAGAGTGCTTTATTTGAAAGAAATGACAAAAAGAAATTCTACAAAGATTATGATGTGCTAAACTCAAAGTGTGGTTCAGATAGTGACTGCGAGAAGGAATGAGGTTGATTCATATTCCAGATGGATTCCTGAACTTGTGCTAAACACATGGCTTTGATTTATGCCAAGAAATTGTTTAGGTATCATGCAACGTGCTGTTTTGATTTAGATTTCCCCCCCAAGAAATTACTCATAAGTTAAACAAGATAATAATGTGCTTCAAATATTTTGGAATTAAGAGGCCTCACTAAAATTACGTTATATGTTTGTTCCTGATTTTGCTTCGAATGAGCTGGCATATGTCAGGAAGATAGCTAAAACAATTATATGTTGATAATATACTACTTTTAAAGTGATATTTGGTTTAGATATTAATGCATTTACTGTAATATCAATTGAGAAATTTCAGTTAGAGCATCCATTATTTCCATTAATTATTTTTTATTTATTATATTCGTATATAAATATAAATTTACATTCATATTTTTACATTCATTTATATAATCAAGTATATAATCCATATGCAAATTGATACATTTAAATAAAAAAATCGTAGATAAACTTAGTTCATGGAAATTAATTTAAACCTACTAAAACTCCTGACGCTTAAATTAAAGATGCTTTTAAAACCCCTGTCTTAACTCCCCAGCCTAAATGCAAAGAAAGATGTAGTGAACATGTACTTCACATATTTCCTACAGTGGTGCAAAAATGTATTAATTTTAAGTGCATATCTACATGAAAAGGTTAAAAAAGGTTGTGTGTCTTGTTCTGCAGGAGGAAGATATCCTAGACCTCCTGGAGCAGTGTGAACTGGATGATGAGAAACTGATGGGAAAAACCTCCAAACAAAAAGGACCTAAGGTATATAGTATAAGGTATAAGGTATATATAAAGCATATACAAACTAGTGCCAGCAAAATTAGCGTTTTTTTTGTTGTTTTTTCAATAAAAATTTTTATGAGATTCTGTTTTCTGATATGGCTGGGTAAAAAACAATATTGTTCCCTGTCGACACTTTACACATACTGCATCCGCTAAGACGCTATGGGAAAAACTCATTTATTCCCCCCTAACTGAAGCTCACTTAACACGCAATGAAACTGCACAGCCATTCGTTGTGCAGTGGTAATTTTTTTAACCAATCTGCTGGCCGTCGTGCTACAGCAACCAATGGCTGGCTCCTGCCGAAGCTAGCCTGAGGGGGGGCAGGGCTGTCTATATATATAGCAGCTGAGCCGCCACAGGACTTCAGATTTCTTCTCCTTCAGCGATGTGCATCTGTGCTGTCCCTGACTCAAGCCTTACACTGTTGAATATGCCACTGCAGCTGGACGATTCCCCTGCCGCCATCCGGTGTCTGAAAGAGCAAATTTCTACTAAAGCTTGAAGACACCCTTGCAGCTGCATAGTATTTCGAGTGGCTTTTCACCGGATAAAAGCTATAAAATACTACAGAGCGGAGTAAGTCTCGCCACAGCCGGACCCACCACAAACTACTGTATTTTTATCCTCTGCCTCGCAAGTTCCGGGCATGATACACTTATAGCTGCAATAATTGGGTCCGTAAAGAGCGCACATGATACAGCTGACAGAATGTATGTTCACCTGACCTAAAAGATACTTTCATGTACAAATAACCCCTCAACACAGGCCATTCTTGAGATTTGCCTTCAAGGGGACAGCATTTCATTATACGGTCCAGCCCTTCGGTCTCTCCCTGGCCCCACAAGCTTTTACAAAGTGTACGGACGCGGCATTTTCCCCTCTTAGACAGAATGGGAATCCATGTTCTAAATTATCTTGACGACTGGCTCGTTCTAGCCAGCTCGTGAGAGGAGGAAGAGAGGCACCGGCATTCTCCTTTGCCATTTAGAACATTTCGAACTCGGGGTGAAATTTGCTAAGAGCATGCTGATGCCCAGCCAACAAATACATTCCTGGGCACTGTAATAGACTCAATGCAATGCTAATCAGAGCGTCGATCTCACAGAGCACGCCGCGACTATAGCATGTTGAGCCTCCTTCAGGATCGCAACGTTTCATCCCCTGAAAGTTATTCATAGAATGATGAGTCTTACAGCCACAGCCTCATCAGTGTTACGGCTCGGCCTCTTACAAATATGGCCGTTGCAATACTGGTTGAAGGCACGGGTGCCGCCGCGAGCTTGGCGTTCAGCTCACACTGGATGGAGCCTGCATTGCAGCTCTCTGCTTATGTGAAGGCACCCAGTGACTGCAGAGAGATTTTTCCCTTCACATTGTGTGCAGAAGGAAAGTGATAGCGACAGACGTCTCCATAAAGTGGTGGGGCAGCTGCATGAGGACTCACCGGCGCGGGCCTGTGGTCAGTTGCAGAAAGCAGCTTGCACATCTACTGCCTGGAAATGCTGGTAGTATGGCATGCTTATCGTGTTTTTCTGCCACAACTGGGGAACACTCGCATCCTAGTTCGTTCGGACAGTATGACGGTGGTGTCATACACAAATCGCCAGGGGGGTCTGTCATCGAAGTGCCTATTCAGATTGGCTGCACAGATGGGCCCAGCACAACCTGCGCTCGATAAGGGCAACACACATCCCCGGCAAACTCAACCAGGGTGCGGACATTCAGTTGGCTGCCCAGCTCATTTTACAAAGAAAACCAAGGCCCGGAACTGGTCCTCCTCCTCTATGCTTCCCACGGATCGTGCTGCTCTCCCAGGTAAGCAGGGGAGAGAAGGTCACAGAGTCCACAGGGAACTAATAGGTTACTTCCATAACCCAGGTTCCCTGAGACACAGGAATGAATACTGCGTTCCATGCCGCGCTGTAAGTGCCCGTCGCTTCAGTTGAAGTAACCTAACGTCCTGTGGCGGTTCAGACGCTGTATGTAGATGGCCCCGCCCCCCTCAGGCTAGCTTCGTCAGGAGCCAGCCATTGGTTGCCGCTGCACTGTGTGTTAAATAGGCTTCAGTTAGGGGAAAAAAGGAGTTTTTCCCATAGCATCTTAGCAGACACAGTACCCGTTCCCGTGTCTCAGGGAACCTGGGTTACGAAAGTACCCTATTCGATATCTCAATATTAATTGTATCTCATTTTTACCGAACGATATCAATTCTTAAAACCCAAGAATCAGTTAGTCTAAATATATGCAATTACATAATCATTATAAATTTTCATGTTGTTCAATGTTTCATTTATTTTAATAAATCTATAAAGTTTTTTATGACAGCCACCATATGTTTATATTTTTTTAAATATATAAAAAAAACAACTATGCAATTGTAGCTTTGTATTGTTTTAAAAACTTCATTTAGTGTAACCTTCTCTTATATTTTTTTACAGCATTAGTTGAGAGATTTTTTTTCCTTGAAAAAATGTGCCATGTACTGCACCTGATATATCCAAAATAATTAATATTGAATTGAATCGAATTGAATTGGTAATAGAATCAAATCGAATTGTGAAATTTTCGAAAACTACGACTTGTGGCCCAACAAATGCAAAACACAGTAATAAATGGAGTGTTCTGACAGAGCTCATACTCTTTTCATGATTAATTAAAATTAAAAAGTTTGAAAATGAATGGGTCTTTGCCTTCACAACCTAATATAATTCCTTTTTTATTTTTGAGGTAAATTATAAACCAGACATTAGATTTCATGATGAATGTTCATGAGATGCCCTTATAGAGATGTAATAGACAGTTACAGACACTGTATGGCATGAAATAATATTAATTGGTTGACTTTGACTTAGCAGTAAGTCTTAGGTTTCATTTCAGCAGTATCTGCTCTGATGGATTGAAACACTCTAAACAGTGCCATTATAGAGCCATCTGGAATTATCTGACTAGACAGAAATTAAGCAACTGAAATAGTCACAAGCACTTCCTCTTAAATCTGCCAAGGATAGCAGGATCTCTTCGAATTCTTTCAAACTGTTGGAAATTATGTCCAAAGTTTTAATTTAGACAGACCTTTGAGTTAAATTGGAGTTGAAAAGGTGAAATTAGTGCATTCAGAAGGCTAATAGTCAGTACATCCCAAGTGTCGGACAGATATTCAATTCTTTGTTCAATACTTCTTGAAGGACATAATAGATTAGTTCCCCTGACATGCAGTGTGTGTGTTTCAGACCAAATGAACATGTTTCTGCAGTGACATTAATCAAGACTTGGTGCGTCAGGCGTGTATCACTGCCGTTCTGCAGTCAGTGCAAAGCGTTAATTGGAGCTCAGGAACTGACATTTTTCAAGGATCTTCTCTCATCATCTGTCCCAGCGGGTGTGTTTATGTGATTGTTTGTCTGTAGGTCCTGTCATCCATGCCTGAGAGCAGCCCGACGCCCCGAGGACACAGGGAGCCTGAGGACTCTTCGGCCAGCTGCAGCGACAGCAGCTCTGGTTCCGACGCTGACGGAGAAGATGAGAGCAGCAGCATCAAGCAAGAACAAGTCAATCGGCCAGAACGCTCCAGTGAGTTCTTTCCCTTGGCCAGTAAAAGAAAGAGGTCTGGGAGCCTGTAATAGCCTTTTCCACAGAAAATGTGCAAGTTCTTTTTTTCTCCAAAATTAAGAGTGCACAATCTGGAAAAAACGTAAACGTAAAAGATTTTTGAGTTTTTTTTTTTTGTTTAATATAGGGTAAGTAAGATTTTTTATTTTTTTTTTAACGTTAATCTAATATGCTGAACAGTAATGCTTTAATATATTTAAAATAACTTTTTATAACATTAAGATATATTGTGTGTATAAAATAAATAAATAAAATAAAATAAATACAATAAAAAAAATAAATAAATAAATCATAAAGCTGATTTTATATTAACTTTGATCAGTGTAATTTACACTTCCATATAATAAAAGATTGATTGATTTCATAATTAATTTACATATCTAGTTTTGTTTTGCGTCAGTGTTGTTGTTTTAAGAACTTTACTTAGCATAGACATGATCTTACTACTGGACTTCTGACGTTATCTGTTCCTACTTCCAGACCAGCCAGTTTTAGGGGTCTATTCAGTGGAAAAGCTATTTATCACCCATGGCCTGGGACTATTAGGGTAGACTGGGAGGTTCTGGGACGTTCTGCTGCTGAACCGCTTTTATAGGTGCTATCTGTCCCTCGATGGTTTCCAGATGACTGCAAGAGCTGCTTATGGCTTAAACTTTTAAGCAGCCTTTTGTCTAGGCAGACGCATTAAATCTTCAGTGCCGTTTGCCGAGCCTGAGCTAAATTACAGATGTAAATCTACTATAATGCATTTGTTTACCTAATTAATACATGAAACAGAAAAAATCCATCTTTTTTAATTAGGGTCACAGTATTCGCTGGCCTAGTGCAGTGGCGCTTAATTTGACTGGCTGACTGCGGCAGGTGATGTCGTGAGAGGTCCCTCGGCTCTCATGCACTGCAGCTTTAATGAGCTTTTCTGATGTTTCAGTCCGCTGGTTTAAAGGAAGACTGGATGCTCAGCTTGAGGAAAGCACAGGTTGGGGAGAAGTTCAGAGGAGCACTTCTGGCGTACTGTGAAAACTGTGCAAACAAGCCTTGAAAAATGTTTGTTTTAAAGTAGAGGGGGTTTCTTTGGAAGCAGAGTGTTCCTTGGGGTTCAGAATTCTATGCATGGTCTTTATATATATACCAGTGATGCGCGGGTCAATGTGTAAACAACCCGAACCCGACCGACGTTGTCAACTAACCCGCCCGCAACTCGG
>JAUCMT010000013.1:3884086-3895387 GCA_032357475.1 Enteromius thamalakanensis | reverse complement strand
CCTCTCTCTGCGTCTGTTCTGTTCAACGAGTGGCTGAGAGGAGCAGGGCTTTCTGTTAAAATAGACCTTATGTTGCTTCTAACTCTAATTTACATGCAAATATAGCCAAAATCACAGCATAGCCGTTGTCTATATCTTATGTGTACTTGGTTTCATCAAACAAGGCTTGATTATAAATAAGGATTTTAATCTAGATTAACATCTTGTAAGGTAAAGTTAGAGCTAGTTCAGTAGGCCTTATAATGGCGTGCATTTCAGTCACTATTTCATATTCATTGAGTTTTTCTGACAACAGAAACCATTAAATATATCAGTGAAAACAGTTATTTTGAGAATTGGGGTGCATTGAATAATATTATGTGACCACAGAGAAGCAAGATAATATGACGCATTGACATAAAGAATATGCAAATTGACGTATGACGTCATCTATTGACTTTTCAAGCTGAATTTAGCTTTGGATTTAAAAAAGTTGGCAACACTGCTACAGATGCAGTATTGCGGAAGTGGTCTTACTATTCTGTTTATTTAAACATTTAAGCAAATAACTTTTTTTCTTTGTTTTGTGTAAAGGAGTGCAGGTTTTTTTTTATTTTATTTTTTTATGCAAATGTACTATATACAGGAAAACAAAGTACAAATGACATATATATCTGCATCATCTGGAGTTTCCTATGCAGACTTCTTTTATTGCAGAGTTAACACCATAAATTCTAAGTGCCCAAGAGAAAGCTTCTTAGTTTAAAAAGTGAATTGTGTTTATAAAGTGCTTACACTTTATGTTTATGAAGTTATTAATTGCAACAATGTTAAAGGGATAGTTCAGCATTTAATCCTGCATCAAAGTCCTGCAATTAACTACTCGTCCTCATCTTGTTTCAAATCTGTAATCTTAGGAACACAAATTAAGATATTTTATGAAGCCACGAGAATTCTGCAAAAAAAAACACCAATGTCACATGGGGTATTTTGTTAAGGTTCTTTGCATCTTTCTGGTCTAAGAGTGTGGCTGGACTCTGGAGGGTCAGAAAGCTCTCGGAATTTTAACCAACAATTCAGGTTTAATTTATGTTATGAAGATTAAGGTCTTATAAGTCTGGAACAACATGAGGGTGAGTAATTAATAGTAGAATTACATTTTTTGGGGTCAACTATCCCTTTAACATTTGCCAAAGTTTCTCTCACATGCCCTCACCTTGAATCACAATGATGTGTTTTTTTGTTTGTTTGTTTGTTTTTTGTGCACTTCATTCTTACTTGTATTTGTTGGAAAATTTTCAGTGTAATTCACCTACATTTTTGACATGCTTATGCAGATTTATCTTTACCTCAATTTACAAATTATTGACGGAGTTTGCTTGCATTTCTTAAACTGCTTAAGCTTAAGGACTTGGGAATGTAGAATCACGCAGAATTGATTTAGTTTGGATTTCGTCTTTCGACTCTAAAATGTTCACTGTAGTGTTTGCTGAACGTCTCTCGTACTGTCATTCCATCCCCTTTTGCTGTATATTTTGGTTTTGGTTCACTGTATCTCAGTTTGTTTGAAGCTCAGCTACTGTCCAACCTTTGTCCATCTGCTTGCTTATTTTAGTTTGTATTTTTTTGGTTGGATTTCCATGGAGAGACCAGGCAGTCATTTTCGATTTCCTCTCCACTCTCCATTCCCGCCAATATCCGCTCTGTTCTCACACTTGTGTTCTCTCAGGACATGGCTCATTGACGACTCATTGCTGGAACGGCCCTTGGGGATCCGTTATTTTTCAATCAGCCAGCATCTGCTTTGCCTCGTTAGGAAAATGACGCCTGGGTAACAGTCTCATCCTCGCTTTATACTCCATCGCCTCCCTTCCTTCCTTGTTCAGATACATCAGGTGACTGTCCTCTCTCTTGGGGAACAGAAAAGGTCAAGTGACACACTGTATAAGTTGCATATATTTCTTAGTCAACACAAAATTAACGTACAACTTCGTGTTCAGGGTTGCATGATTTATCAATGCACATTATTCCAATGAAATGTGTTTGAAATCTTTGATGAAAAATATGACTTTCTCTGTCTCTGAAGAAAAAAAAAACTTCAAGTCATGTAGTTACAAAGTTACTTTTAGGTAGTAGAGTATCTAAAGTAAGACTGTAAAAATAAAGTGTGAACTTTTTTTTTTTTTACCATCCGGTCAATTTCAGATTATAATAGTACAAAAGACCCATTTTTAATTTAGCCCCCAAAGTAGCACAATGACAATATCCCATATTAAAACATCAATATCAAAATGTTGGCATACATAAAATACATTTTACAGCCAGAGTTAGATGTTGTTTTAGAGATAATCTGTAACAGCGAAACAAGTGAAACACTACTGCCGCTGGGGTAAACCATGAATGACAGGAGGTAAACAAACAGATTCAGTTAATGAATTTATTGTTAAATAAATTCCAAAAATAAATCCAAGCCCAAATTTAAAAGAAAAGGAGAAAAAAACTGAATGACACTAACAGAGTGAATCTAAATTTAAGTTACAAGTTTCCCTGTCTCCTTTCTCTTAGATATTTCAAGACTCGAATAATGAGCAGGACTAGATTAGACAAAGCGAGCAAGGGCTCAATACAAACACCATTTAATGACAGGTCTTTCAATTACAAAAAGGTAACTAGTAAAGGCGACATCAGGTTAACGAATACTCAAACAAAAACAAAAAAAAATTGTACGCAGCAAGGCTTAACAACATAAACGCGATCAGCGCCAAAATGGACCATCGCCCGCTTGCTGGAAACTGGACGACTGACAAAAGCCAAGGGAGCCCAGCACCTTTTATGGTGTCAGATCCACATCCATTTGATGACAATGAACTCCGGACAACCAATCCGTTGAGCCTGCTTTCAGAGAAAGAAAATACGAAGAAATAGACAGGGAGAGAAACATCATAATACCAAAAGAAAAAGAAATACGCTAGGGGACATACAGTAACATAGAGTTTTATCATAAAATGCAAAATTTTTCAAAAGTCAAATTTTATTCATGCAATATTTCAAACCTTTAACCTATGGGAGAAAATCAATCTGCCACATCAGTTTAAAATTCTGTGCAAAATATACAGTTTTGGCAAACCTGCATGTAACACAATCTGCATCCAAAGTGAATTAAATACTCTGCATATTGAATCCCGTGCAGAAATGATGAGATTATGCAGAAATTATATGCAATATCAGAATTTTTGTGTGAGCAGGCAAAACATTTAGCAGAAGCGGGATTAAGAAAACCATTCAGTGCAGGGCTTTAATACAAAAATGTACACAATAAATGCCAACTGTAGAAAGCAAAAACTGAATGCCAGCCAGACTCATTTGTTAAGGTCCAAAAAGAGGACTTGTGCATGAAAGACATATAGTCACCCTTGTGTTAGGTGATACCACCAACTCTGGTCATGAAGTCATTAGAATTCAGTGTTTAGTCATAAAAAGTGCTAGAAAACCTACACAACACTTTTTTAGAATGAGTGGTTGTTTCATGGTTGTACAGCAACACAGTTGCATAAGATCCCACAGAAAGTTTTCTTAAAACTACGAAAACCTTTCTTAACTTGACAACTATAATACAATATTTGGTGAATATGGAAGTCTCCATTTTCTCTCAAAGTGTCTAAAAGTTCTCTCTCAAAGTTTTTTTTTTTTTTGGCGTGTGGCAGTTGGGTGATAGAGTGTAGGCTTTAAACAAGCAAACAGACGTGAGATATGTGCAGATCTCCGAGCGATTGTGTGTAATTAGTAAAGCACACACACGTTCGAAGGTTAGACAGCTGGCGGTTCTCTAGGGCTTTGCACTGGCAGGTTTTTCCAAGAACTGCTCAATGATCAAAAGCCAAAGACCTGGAGGAATCCTCACAGAGGTCCAATTAAACACTGCCTGCAGCCTGATTGGACCCTGAGTGATGGAGCTCTCTCATGGATGAGACTTCCTTGCAGGGAATTCATCAGAGCCAGAAAGGCCCACCTCCATATATGTTCATATTTGAATTTCATATTCCTTTGACATTTCCTTTTGTTGACCAAACTCAGCAGTCTGTAGTGAAAAAATATGCTAATGAGGCTCAACCCCAACCCAAAACCATTTCCTGAGAACTCACCTGTCTGGAGTTCATGGAGGGAAGAAGCAAAGACTCGTGTCTGATTTTTAAATCTTTAATGAAAGGAACTTAAGTGTGCATGAGGTGAAAGGTGGCTCAAAATGTGCATTAGACATATTTATCCATATTCATAATTGTCCAGAGTTTTACAATCCGTGACAGACAATGCAGGACATCATGTTTCCTATGACTCATCGCCAATTAAAGTAAATGCATCACAAACACATTCCTAGTTCAGTATCATGAGTAGTTTCAAGGACATTCTTTCATGAAAGTTAATTTGATTCTTCCAAAGTCTCTTGGCCCTGACTTTCTGCATCGGGGGCTTTAGAACAAATCTTCTTTCGTTAGATAAGAAGCATCCCTAATTTGTACTGCCATTATGTATTGCTGTCATAACTACAAGTGTTGCATTTATACATAGCCACTTTATGTGATTTAATTAAAAAGAGATGTGACAGCCCTACTGTTGTTGTTTTTTGAATTATTTAAAACAAATATCCATTCATAAACGATTAAAAAAATGTAAACACAAAACTTTCATTTTTAAATTGTTACTGTGTATGTGTGTGTGTGTGTATATATAAAATATAAATTATACAGTATAAATATAAATATATACATGTAAATATTTTCAAAAATATATACTTTATGTGCGTGTCTTTATATATACATAATACATATATGCAGTACACTTACATATATTATATAAAGAACACCTTCTATTTTGGATGTTATTTGCCAAGCGCAGCAGAGTTTCATAAAAAAATAAATAAAAATAATAAAAAAAGAAAAGAAAAAAAAGACTAGGTGCTAAAGGGGTAGTTCACACAAACATGCTTCTGTCATTTACACAGCTTTAAGTTGTTATAAACCTGTATATAAAAAAAGAAGAAATGCATGAAGAAAGAAATTCATGCAGGTTTGGAACAGCATGGGGTAATGGAGTAAATTACAGAATTGTAATTTTTGGGTGAATTATCAACAGTTTATTTTATTTATTTATTTATACATGTATAGATGATGAATATGCACAGTATAACAAATATTAATAACTGATTATTTTTTTTTGGCCAAAGTCACTGTGGTTTAATCAACCTGCACAGCATCATAACGTCTATGTTACGAAGGTAACCCTCGTTCCCTGAAGGAGGGAACGGAAACGTTACATATTGGAACTTGCATCAGAGAACAATTGCCTTTGAGCTTCAAACAAAAGGCCAATGAACATTCGCGTGCACAAATTGCATTCAGGTTCACCTCGTCACTATGTGAGTATAAGAGGGCACGAATGCAGTGCACCTGCAGGTTTTTGCTGAGAAGCCGAGTCGGCGTCAGTGCAACCCCTGGGTCGTGGCAAGGGGCTGAAATGTCTCCGTTCCTTCCTTCAGGAAACAAAGGTTACCTTCGTAACCTAGACCATCCCCTTCAGTCGAGTCTCTCCAATGTTACATATGGGAACAGACCCATGGAAAAGGCCACGACCACGGATCTCGTAGGAATGGCGCAGCAAGACAACACCAGCCGGCCTCCTGTTTACCTGCTGTCTTGAAGACACGGGAGGACACAGCCTCTACGTGGAGGTCGTAAAACCTTGCGAAGGTGTTGGGTGTCACCCAGCCTGCAGCCCTATAAATATCTGCTAGCTAGGCGCCGTAACCCAACGCATAAGATGAAGCAATTCCCTTTCTGCTGACCACCAAACCCAACAAAGATCTGTTGTGAACATCTGAAGCTCTGACTGTGGTCTACATTGAGTACGGGACACAATAACTCTAAGGCCGGGTCTGCCTCCTCCTAGTGCAGAGATTGTAGGTTCATTACCTGATGGGCATGGTAGGAACCTTGGGCACGTAGCCGGGCTGGGGTCTCAGGATAACGTAAGAATCAGCCAGGCCAAACTCTAGGCACTCTTTATTGACAAAGAAGGCTTGCAGGTCCCCTACCCTCTTGATGGTGGCCAACACAGCTAGGAGCGCTGTTTTTAGAGTTAGAAATTTAAAATCAACTGACACAAGTGACTCGAATGGGCCATGTAGGGCAACGGTGAGGTCCCAAGAGGGTACGAGGTGCAGTCTTTGGGGGTTAACCCAACTATGGCGCACCTCTAAGGAACCTCACGATCAGTTGGTGTTTCCAGAGGGATGTACCCTCCACTGCACCGTGATATGCTAGGATCTTGCACAGTGTTTGTGCAAAGAGACTCACTGGGGGAAAGGCTTACTTGGACCCCAGAGGCCAGCTGTGTGCCAGTGCATCCCTGCTGAGGGGTGCCTCGTTGAGGGAGTAATGACTGGCGTTTGACTCCACAGGAGCAGATGGCGGGAGAGTTGTTACATGCAGAGGGAGTGTAGACCACCTTGTCGTTGATGTACGCAACCACTGCAGTATTGTCAGTCCTGACCAATATGTGCTTGTGGCGCAGCATTGGTCGAAAGCGATGCAGGGCCAAAAACACAGCTAAAAACTTGAGGCAGTTGATGTGCCAAAGCAGTCGGACGCTTGTCCAGGGGCCCGAGGTTGCTTGCCCAAGCAGGCATCTGTGTTGACCACAACATGCCTGGACACCTGTCCTAGTGGTACTCCGGCCCGTAGGAAGGCAGTGTCTGACCATGGGCTGAAGAGACGACGAAAGTGCCATGCCCATCTTGAGACTTGTTTGTGTAACAAGTCTCAAGATTCTCTGCAATGGAGAGAGGAGACAATTGGTCTCTCATGCGAGTTCCTATATGTAACGTCGGAATCGACTGAAGGGGAACTAGTGATAATGATAAAGATACTTTTATTTTATTATTAATGATTGATACAACAGACATAAATCTGAAGTTTTACGAAAACATTATGAAGAACTTAAGTTCATGTTTAACTATTAGAAACATTTCAGCTATATTTCTAAGATACATTTTTATCATCTAAGACATCCTTATTTGTCATTGCCAATTTTTTTTTTTAAAACATTAGCAGCTGTTTGTTTAAATGATTTAGTGTATTCAGCTTATTTAGCACAACTTTTTTTTTAAGCTTTCACTGTTTTATTTAATTAACAGTTTAAATTGCTACGTTTCGAGTGGAATTATAATTAAGCTGTTCTGCAATTAGATAGTGTGGGTCGTCAGCTGTCCAGGCTGGTTACCCTTCTTGTCTGCGTGTAGGCCCTAATTATCTAACCTGTTATCCTGTCTCAGAACATCCTGCGCATTAAACAAGTTCTTATCTGTTAAAACAAGTCACGTCCAGCCACTCGTGTCACTCATTGTTAAAAACGGCACAGTTCAAACGTGAGGGTCATTGGAGGGGACAGGAATCTAAAACATCAGCTGGAGGAGGATTGGAAGTGGAGAGAGAGGAAAAGTGCCTGATCTCTTTGGGTGACCTTTGTGCGTCTAATCCTGCCTTTGAGTCCAACCCCCATTTTTGATTCCTCTCTCTGTCTTTGTAGGTATCTGCTGCCAGTCACCTCCCAGTTCATCATCAAGTGGCCGTCATCTTGCTTCGGCCGCTCAACGTCCTCTACTCGCCCCCGCAACGTCTTTACCACACGGATGGGTCACTTCTGATGGCCACTGGACTCTGACACCTGCTGGGGGAGACCATATCCAGACTTGAGATATCCAGACCTAAGGACAGAACGTCTGGGGACCTCCGCAAACTCCAGCAGAATATTTAAGGGGATCATTAATGCATCAGATAATGCACATGATTGAGCAGTCTCCACCTCCTGTCCGCTGTAAAATATCAGCTGCATTGCTATCTCCTTTAGGATGCTTGTAAAGATGGAAGAACATTATAAAGTATTTTCAAAACTCTGCAATTTATTCCAGTGGATGTTTCAGTGTCATGGAATCAGAAAAGGTCATGTTCACTTTGTTTTTTTTTTGCTTTAACCATGGTGTTATGTCTTTCACACAGTTTATCCCTAAATAATTTAATTAATTATTATATTACATGATGTCACTTTCTTATTATTCACTGCACAGGATCTCAAAGAACTTTTCAAGGTGCTTTAAAAATGTTCATGGCAAGAGGAAAAAAAATAGTATTATGTGTTTCAACGGCCAACAGATTTGAGTATAACATTAGAAATTTGTATTCCTTGTAAGCGTTTGAAAAAGTCATAAAGCATAATGTGTTGCTGCATGCAGACAGGAAGGACAACACAATATAAAGTTGAGTTCCTAAGATTTTTCCACAGAAAAAAACTAAATGCAACTGGGATGTGTGAATGCTCCTCTAAGAACGATTTATAAAGGGAAAGAATTAGTGTTAAGAAGTTAGGGTTAGGTAAGTGTTTGAATTGGAGTCGGGGTTAGGGTTAGAGGTTAGGTCTAGGGTTTCATGAGTATTATAGTGTTAGGACTTAAAACTGCTTACTGTTTGGAGAAAATGCTTTACATTCTACTAGACTATAGTTGCCTGTTCTGAACTAAAAGCTGAGATCACCTATCAACCTTTTAAGGGACGCAAGCCTCTTGCATAACTTTTATGAGCCATATTGTGTAGAATGCAAATATGAACCTCAGCGTCTGGGCTGTCTGATGTGCCGTGCTGATGAAAGGGATTTTTAATATTGCTGCTGGTAGAGTATGTTTGGTAAATTGTCAATGAGCTCAATGTGCTAAAACTTGGATGGCTGCATCTTGAAAATACTTGAATTAATTTATTATTTATTTTAGTAAAATGTCTGTGTTTACATCTAATTTAGCGTTTGTGTTAAACACGCTTGTTCATTTGATCCCTGGCATTACCAATGTATGCAGTGAAGTTTATGAACCGAATAACCTTTTATGAAAGTACTGTACTAAGTGCTAATTGCAGAGCTTTGCTTTGGATCTAATTAGGATAAATGTTCATGTAGTGCTTTAGTAAAAGTGACCTGGATGTGCCAGCTCAAACCACGCTGTGCCAACACTACTCACGACCAGCAGTGTGTTATTCAGGAGCTCTGTGACTGTTGGCTGTATTTATAATTTGAGATCATTCATGGGATTTTCTGTTCAGAATGTGCTGTTTAAAATCCTCGGCTGTCTATTTTTTTCTTTGTTTTGGGAAGTAAGAGAAACTACAGTATAGTGACAGCCAGCTATAACTCCCACTGAAAACAGCGATAATTCATCAGACCTTTTCAGGTCATTTTGCCCAACGTATACCATCACGTCACAATGCCAAATATTATTTTTGCCTGGATTTTCATTCAGGAGAATGGTTTTTAATAGCAATAAAAGGCTTAAAACATCTAAACTGTCTCCAGAATTCTATTCAGAAATCTTGTTGAGAGGCGTCTGACCTTTCTGACTTCTGCTTCCATCTCCTGAGAGTTTCTTATCACAAGGTACCTTAGACACACCGCACATACACTTCCACAGCATGACACTTCATGTCATTCCACACAGTCTCGCGTGAGATTCCAGAGCATAACCTTGTCATGTTTTGATCTAACCTAAGGTCATTCTTGAAAACTAAAAACTACACTGTAAAACTCCTTGTTTCTTCCCTTGTCTTGTACAATAAAAGAAAGCCAGTGACGGTGTTACTTAGCAACAGCAGAGAGATAGAATTGAGATAGAAACACATGTTGACACGATCGTGTGATCCTTGAATCGAAGAAATGAAAGTGTCAACAGCTGACACTTGATGTGGGTTTTGATTAAAGTCAGTACATTTTGCTTTGTGAATCCTAACTGTTTTGTTAGCGTCAATAGTTTTGCTGTCCTCAGTTAAGGTGCTTTCACAATGACAGTGACTTAATTGCCCGAAGGTGTGAAGTTGCTTCAATGTAGTTGTTTGCTTGTAGTTATTACTGCTTTACTGCAGTATGCAACTGTATCGGGATAGATCATGTGAGTGGAATTGTCTGTATTTCTATTGGTGGTTACCACACTGCACCACTGTTTAGTTGCATAAAGTCAAACTGATTTGAAAATTTTTTGTTTTATTTGGGTACTGTATGTAATGCACTACTAGCAGCGCCTAATGAAATTGTAAAAAACATGTTTCCTATTATTTCCCAAACATTTCTACTGACCATGACCTGTCTGTTTTGATTGTTGCAAAAAGTAGTTTCAGTCAGTATCAGTTCAGTATGAATTTGACATGTTTAAACATGCAAGCATTTTTTTTTTCTGAAAGCAGATCTACATCTTTTATTTAAGTCAGAATACAAAGAATTAAACAAATTCCTTAATAAATGTGTCTGACTGCATTTTATCACCAAACAAATGCATTTTATTCATATCTACAATAGAAGCTACAGCAAACATTTGCATAAATGTTCTTATTTGATGGTCTTTTTTTATTATTTAGGCCAATTACCTGCTACTAACACATCTGGTTTAGTGTCAGAAGCATTTAGCATAAATCCTAGTACTTCTAAAGCCAATGTGTGTTTTGTTTTAAAAAGCTCAAGATATGTTCTTACTTTATTCTACAACATAAAATAAAACCTTTGCTTGTTTTGAAAAAGGCATTTGCGAACAATTGGCCAACCGGGACTACAGAGTTTATTCATCAAACCAAACAAGAAAACTCAACTACTAGACACTTTTGCAGTATTTTGTGTTTATAAGATTACTCTGTTGTTCATTATGCTTTATTGTAAACTGTTTTGTTTATAATAATGCACTATTGTAAGCTATTGGTCTATTTTGTGCAGTGACAAAAGCCGAGTAGGATTGTTCCATTGGCTTTTGGAAGAAAGGAACAATGATGATGTTAAATTCTAGGTAGGGCTAAAAAAATATGTCATCACTGCAGTACTCTATAGTTGTTTAAAATGAATAGAACATGAGTGGTGCTTGTCAAAAGGTGTCTGTCAACTGAAGGCATTTTCAGCACAAAAGAGCATATCAGACATTTACAGTTTAGACAGCTCTATTGATTAAACTGTGAATGATAGTATTGTCATGCCAGGGTTGAAGTAGCCACAGTTTAGATCTTTACAGGGTAGGAGATATTAAGTCACAAAATGTTTTGCCATATAGTAAAGATAAAAGAGTGAGGATATAATAATAATAAAAAATGCACAAATAATTTGAAGCTAAAAAAAAAAAAACATTAGTTGTTATTTACATAAAATAATATAGGCTTTATACTTTAATATATATATATTTAGACAGCTCTATTGATTAAACTGTGAATGATAGTATTGTCATGCCAGGGTTGAAGTAGCCACAGTTTAGATCTT
>JAUCMT010000013.1:3830847-3877604 GCA_032357475.1 Enteromius thamalakanensis | reverse complement strand
TGGTATAATTAACAACGATTTGAAACAAATATGATGTTATTTAATATATAACAATGCAGGCGGCGCTCTGTGGCGCGACAGGAATTTGAACAGCGTCTTGAGTCGTAGCTGGGCGCTGCGGACAGATGCCGAATTGCGCCACTGGTGTGCTTACACCCATAGAAAAGAATGTGTTCGAATTTTAAAGACATGGCGCGATGCGGCGCTGCGCTGCGCTGTGCGACCCCCTTTATGCATGTTCTTAGATTTTTTAATATCAGTTAATGGTAATTTTTACATTTCTATCAAAGTGATTTCTTCCAGGATGAATGTGGCCCCATGTATAGGGCACTGAATAGTGAATAGTTGTATGAAAATTATGTGAAACATATGGCCTTCACAGTCACCATTTCAGCCCATTTGTACACCCATGGGAGATTCTGGACCAGTGTTAGTAAGTGCTCTTCACCTTCATCAAAACAGCAAATAGTGAATATCCGTTGGCTGACTGGTGTTCCAGAGACTGTAGAATCAATGCCAAGAGGAACTGAAGCGGTTCTGGCAGCATGTGGTGGCTTGACACCTTACTGAAACACTTTATGTTGGGTTTTCTTTTAATTTGTCAACAATCTGTGTGTATGGTATACAAACTATAGGCATGTGTTCCCATATATCAGATAACTTTTTTTTCCCCATCACCTCAAGCTTATTTTGTTGTGGCCAACTCTGTTTTGTGGACCACATTATGACAACTGCCAGGTCCTGCCACATTCTTCACAGCACAAGGACTATAAGGCCCATCCTCAACACCTACTCTACAAAGCTCCAGGCTCCAGTCTCTTCTGGAAACTTTATTATTGCCGGACAACCAGCATCTGCCACACAACCCCTTGAGGGCTTTCAAAATACTGTTTGTTTTCAACCTCCAGAAATTCTCTCACATTACTCTTCTCAGGTCTCTTCACTGGCTGCCAATATCTGCACGAATTCAATTGGAAACACCGTTTCTGGCTCACAATGCTGCCAATGCTCCCCCTGCCCCCATTACCTTCATGCCTTTATCGAGCTGTGTGTCTCTCCACATGAAGGGTTCCTGCCTGTTCAGCTCCAGAAACTTCTTCATCCTTGTTTTTGACTTTCACAATGTATTAAAAAGGAATTTTGTTACATTTCTAACTTTTACGTTCTACGTAATGCTGCGTAGAACTTTTGCCTTGAAAATTAGTTTACAAAATGATCTCTAGTGCTGATGATTTGACAAAAGTCTTCAGTAATTCTGATTGAGTGTATGCATGTATGTCAGTTAATATCAGTAATATTATTAGTTTACTGCACTGACAGTATCAGATGAACTGAGATGGAACTTCATAGCTGAATTCATTTAGTTAATTCATAAACTTCCATTGGGATTAAACTGAATTGAGTTTATGATTGGCACTTTTGTCTTCTGTAGAGTTGACAAATGTTATTGATCTGAACTAAATTAACATTTAAACTGACAACACTGTTCAGACAAATAATGCCTATTAAATTGAGTTGTTTTTAAAACTTGTTGCACCAATACTGAACTAAATTGAGTTGAATAACAACAGTATTGTCTCTTGTAGATGTGCTGAAATTTAGTTTGTTTCAGAATTTATTAAAGGGCACCTATTATACAGTAGGTTCATATTTCCCAAACCACAGGTTGACATGCATGCAAGGTCAGATTTTTTTGCTCAGTCAATGGTTTAGAATCAACTTTTTTATTTGAGAGACAATAACTTTGAACAGGTTGCATTTTCAGATTTAAAACTTTGCAGGATGTTTTCTTTTCTTTTCTTTTTTTTTAAACTTAATGGATGCACTAGACAAAGGATAAGAGAATGGGAAAACTATCTACCACAGAAAAAGCTTATATGTGTAAAAAAAAGAAAAAAAGTGCTGTAACTTTGTACAGAACTGTGATTCATACTCCTTTGACCAATGCTGTCTTGTGCCTCCTACAAGCTCTGAAAACAAATGTCCGTCCTGTAAACAGGCTGTTTGTAGATACGGTCAGCTAAGCCCGAACACAAGATGTCCTGAGGGTGTCAGGGAGCAAGGGATGTTGATAGTTCATGAGAGAAAATGAGAGAGAGTGTTTTCAGCACAAGATAGAGTGCGGTTCAAGCTCTGTTAAAGTGAAATGAAAAACATTTCCCTCCTCTGTCCTCACGTCCACCGTCTGACCTCTACGGACACTCGATTGTTTTATCATTTTTTTCAGGGCTCAATGAATTGTTGGGAGAATTGTAGAGTAAGAATTTATCAGCTTGGAACATTTGACCTTACATAACTGATGGCAAGTGTAATAAATCATCATAATACTCACTTTGTGAATTCAGGGGCCAAAAGTTGCTGACGTGTTTGTACTAGTATGCTGCTAATCTGGAAACATGACAATGAAATCTTTCTTACAGGATTTTTGCAAAAAAAAAAAAAAATATATATATATATATATCTTTACAGTATTTACACAAACCCTAATGTCTTCCCAAGAGTTTCCTCTGGTGCTTTGGCAGAAAGAAAGTGTTGCAAATGAAGAGACAAAAAGGCAGAATTCTGACTTCATAACTCGCAATTCTGAGAATAAAAGAATTGTGAGATAAAACTTTTTCATACAGTGGCGGAAACGGGCTTCCATAATTAACGCTGTACAATTTCATTACTACTTAAAACAACAACTTTCTAATGCTTTTTTTTTTTAAATTAATCTTATTTTACAAAGCTGAATTTTCAGCATCATTACTTCTTCAGTGTCACATGATCTTTAAGAAATAATTTTAATATGCTGATTTTGTTCTCAAGATTTGGTCTTCAGGTTTGTGTGAATTAATAATTAAAAAAAGATTATAGATTATATATAAAAAAAGAATTTGAAAAAAGAAAGAAATTAATACTTTTATTCAGCAAAGTACAAAACTGACCAGAAGTGACAATAAAGACATTTATAATGTTTCAAAAGATTTTTTATTTAAAAAAATGCTATTTTTCAAACATTTTCATGAAAAAATCCTGACAGTAAATGCAGTATTACAGTTACCAATTAACAAGACAATAAAATTTTCAACAACAAGAAGATTTATTAATAATTTATCATCAGTAAATTCTAATAATTGAGCATCAAATCAGCATATTGGATCATGTGATGCTGAGGACTGGAGTAATGATGCTGAAAATGCAGCTTTGTAAGCTTACATAAATACTACCGAAATAGAAAACATTTAGTTCGAATTGTATTAATATTTCACAATATTCCTGTTTTATTGTACTTTGGATTTAAGATGACTTCAGCCACAAGTGATTTCTTTCCCAAACAAGTGAGAAAATGTATAATTACTGCTGACTGGTGGTGTTTATATATTTCAACACAGTGTCAACGCAAAAAGAAAGTGCTTTTTAGTCAAACATTCTGCACCGTTTACAATTACAAGCAGTGTTTCTCTCCTTTTGATTGAAATGTTCCAGTTCGCAGCTTTTCCCGAAGTATCAGGGTCTCAGGCTGCCAAGTAACATCAACCCAAATGATGTGAACACTGCGCTCATTATGTAGCCCTGCTGCCCTGCTGTTTTTCACCAGTGCTACAGTGGACAGATGGTCACAAACACTGACCAGCTATTTCCTGGTCACCTGAGCAGCGAGGAGCGGCTCACTTTGAGCTGGCTTCCTGCCTGCCTCCGTGGGTCCTGGGAAGGGTCAGCATGAGCCAGCATGTGAAAGGAGCCATACTGCCATATTTGTTATTCCACCAAAGTCTTCTGGTGGAGAACAGGCCACCAACATCTTTTTGTGAATGAGGAACGTGGGTTTACAAGGTCTAATCAGATCCCAGTACGGCGTTAGTTACATCGTACTTCACTGGCTTGAAACGGCCACCAAAGCCTGTAAATATTAAGCGGCAGATTCCTAGCAACCGAACACAACAACAAAGACGTTTATGAGCGATTAAGAACCATACCGTCTGGTTGATGTTTAAAGCACTGTGCTGTTTATTTGATCCTGAAGGATAAACAACGATGTTGAAAAAAAAAAAAAGACCAGAGCCTGCCTTCGTTGAGAAACAAGGCTGTTTCCAGAGCAGATGTTCCTGTTTTACAGGAGTCTCTGGGAGATAAGGTTTGAATTATGAAGGGAAATATTTATCCAGGCAGAGGAATATTGCTCTTCCCCATAACTCGGCCACACATTTGCACAGGCAAGACACAATATCCAGGGGAAGTGGAGGAGTTAACCTCATTTGTTGCCAGGGGTGATAAAACTAACCCAAGATCAGACAGTCAGATATACAATGACAAATATGTGTCTGACTGCTTGTATGTACTACTGGTCAAATATTTCACCAAATAATATCGGAATGTATAAAAAACAAAGACAAACAATATATTTTAACATGTACTTTATTCCTGTGATGCATATGATGCACTAGTGTCATATGATACACAGGAAATATAGATAAATATAAGAGTATGAAATACATAAAGGACATTAATACTCCTGTTTAGGATGTATTAATATAATCAAAAGTATCTGTAAAACACTTATAATGTTACAAAAATGTCTATTTTTTGTTCTTTTAAGCTTTCATTTCATAAGAATCCCCCAACCCCCCCGTTTCAATGTATTTTCATATGTTCAGATTTTTATGATAAATATATTAAAATGTAATTTTAGATTGCGCATGGCTAAAAACTTTATTTGGACAACTTTAAAGGGTGATGTTCTGCATTTTAATTTATCTATTTAGATTTGTTTCTTAAAGACTCTAGATGTTTCGGCCAAATGTTGTCCTTTTTTTTACCAAACCATACATTAATTAAAACTTATTCATTCAGCTTTTAGATGATTAAATATGAATAAAAAAACTAAACAAAAAAAACTTTATGACTGTGGTTATGTGGTCCAGGGTCACCAAAAGCTGATGTTGGTTTCAGACATCCTGTCTAAAACTATCTTGGATTAACATAATGTTTGTGAATTCTGTCCTCCACTGTTAAATTTTTGCAATAGCTTTGTTGTTAGGACAAGGGTGGAATGTACGTCAAATTTTTAAATGTATATTTTAAATCTATGCACTTTATTAATTGTCTGGTAAAACTACTTGTACTCATATTTCTGTGCCTTATGTTTGTGTTTTTCCCAGTTGTTTTACCATATAATATGCTATTCAGTGTGCAATGACAGAAATGTTAATCACTGATTAAACTAACCCTGACAAAGTCCATTCAAGTAAGCGTGACAACTAGCCCCAGTAATACAGTAATTCCCAATAACGCATAGCAATCTTTATATACAATCTTTGCAAGACCCTTGCAACATACGGTTTCTGAGGTTTCTCAAGTTATTCAGTTTTAAACTATGCCATTTGATTGCATTTTAGTATCACCCCACTGTCATGGCTTATTCACTTCTGCATCATGATATGCATAACTTCAGCTCTTATCTGTTGAATAATAATCTTTTGGTGAATAAATCTTATCAGCTGTGAAATTTGGCACTGAGCATCTGTTGGCTGATGACATATGAAGATAAAATGCCTCAAAACTCTAGTTCTCTTATGTCAGAATGTCAACTGTGATGCTTGAAGTTTTAGATTTCAGTCTAAATAAAGCATAAATGAAATGTCACGACTATATTTGACGTTAATGAAATATCCCATTATCCCAGGCCTCCAAGATGAATTTAAAAAATCATTAAGAGATACATTAACACAGATCAAGCTACTCAGCTTACCAGAGGAAAAACACATTTTCTCCACCCAGCCGTGAGATTAATGGTTTTATAAACATGATTAATGAGTGTTATTTGTGTTGACAGTCCTTGAGTGACATGTTACAGGTGTGAGGTAGCCCACAACAGCTTCCTCTTAAAAGAGACTTTACAGCTGTCTCCTTTATACCAAACTACCTTCTCCATCAGCGACAGAACGCCATGACTGGGAGCCAGAGCCTTTCAGTGTGATGATAAACATTTTCCAGGCTTACAAGGAAAGTTTTTGTTCACTTCCAAATCATTGAGTGCTCATGGTCCTTAACGTTCCCAGTGGACCGGCCCAACTGAAGAAATAGTTAAGCTGTCATCCAGCAATCAGACACAGCAGCCCAGCAGACATCCAGAGAGCAGTTGGCAGGATCCATGAAAACAAAAACATCAAAGGGATGAAAAACAACTGGAATCGGGATTCATGTAAAAAGAATTTAGATGAGCTGACAGAACATGTCGGGAGTTTAAATGCCATCTCTCAAATTCCTTGATCCTCACCTCTTAATTTGTTCCTGTCTTTATTTGATCTTTATTAAAACAAGTTTAATGGCTGTTTCTTCAGCCATGAAACTTTTGGCCCAACAGACGTTCAGAAAATAAACTTTCCTAAAACACACTTTTCACACTCTCGCTAGTTTATTTCATTTGTCTGCCGTGTCAGACAGCGGACACTCGCAGGAGGATTCTGCCATTTTTGTATTGGGAAAATTTTTTTTTTTTTATTATTCGCCAAAAAATAGTAACACTTTAGAATAGGGAACACTTATTCACTATTAACTACTATTGGATAGGATTAGGGATGTAGAATAAGGCATAGAATACTGCATTAATATGTGTACAAGTACTACTAATAAATGGCTAATATTCTAGTAATAGACGAGCATGCTAATACGCATGGATGAAAGTGTTACCAACACTTTTTATACAATGCATATATATGTATATTTTTTTCAGTCTTAAAACTGGCTGTAATATTATTGCTGTCAAACGATTAATCAAGATTAATCACATCTTGCCTTGCCTTGCATCCAAAATAAAAGTCACATTCTGTAATAAATGAGTGTGTAATGTAAATAGATTTATTATGCACACACACACACACACACATATATACAGCTCTGGAAAAAAATAAGAGACCACTGCAGGAAAATCTCTTTCTTTTTGGTTTTATTCTTAAAACTGTTAACCTCTCCAAAACAAAACAATGCACGTTTGCTACATTTTTTCAGAACTGCCGTCTTTGAAATTTAGTATTTGAATTTAGAATTCATTGTACAGTATTCCTATTAAAATAAACAATAATTTAAGTGTTTAAACAAAAGCACTCAAATGGTAAATGATGTTAACATTTTTGCATATGATTTTTGTCCAGAAAGACCAAAGACCAAAAACATGTTTCCCTCAGGGCAATCAGTTCTCAGGCATTCTCTGTCTTGCTCAAGGGCACGATGTTGATAGAACAGGACTGTAATCTCAGTAACTCTCCGGTTCATGGATCACTTACGACAGAACAGGCAACCTTTGTGTAAATGGCCCAGTTCCTGTAGCATCAGACTGCCACTAGACCCACAAATTAGTCAGCCAGGAGGGAAACATTTCAAGCCACCAGCATTCCTCAGTGCTCTTCTGTCTGGGCCATAACCTCACCTGTGCTGAGAGACTCAACCCCCAAAGCCTAATGACAAATACATTAAAGAAATGTTGGATTTTATTATTTACATTAATAAACAGCTACTTTAAAGTTTCAGCCCTTCAAAGCTATGAGCTACAGATAATGTAAAGTAGTTAAAGTTCAACTAAATTAAGTTGGTTATAAAAAAGTAGTTACATATCTAATTTCTGTAATTACATTTATAATTACATTGTTGACCCATCTCTTACACATGAACCCACCATTAAACCTGTCCCTAACCTTACCCATATTGGTAACACTTTATTTTGATGGTCCCTTTTGAACAATCTGTTGACAACAAGTAGCTTTGCACCTACATGTCAACTAACTCTCATTGGAATATTAGTACACTCTCTAATTAATATCTGCTAGCTCTTTATTCTGATGGTCTCCCAAAAGACGCTCTACTGACTAAAAGTAACTTTGCAAGTACATATCAACTTATTCTAACCCTAACCCCAGCAGTCTACTAATACTCTGCTAGCACTCTATTGAGAGTAAGTAGATATGTAGGTACAATGTTAGTTGGGTCCATCAAAAACAAAGTGAAACCCCCGTATCCCACCTCAATTACAGCTGGCCAATATGACAACAATAAGCATGTTGTACTTATTTTTTGATGTGAGTATGTAGTAATTAAGGCCACCTAATAAAAGTGTGACCAAAAAAGTTTTCAATAAAGTTACAATTCTTTATCAAGCATGAAAACAAGAATTTGAACTATACAGTAATACTTTTGCAATAATTGCATTACCATTTAATGCAAATAAATAAACATAGGACAACCAACAACATTTTACTAAACCTTTATTTTACTACAAAAACTATATACAATGCCTGGTATATAGGGGGGGGTTGGCTACTAGGAAAACTGAGATTAAGATTTCTATATCATATATTAAAAATAACCATCTAAATGAACCAGTAATAAAATAAAGCTGCATTCACAACACAAGGGAGAAGACATTACATATTGTGTAGCAGAAACAGTCCTTCATTTATTCATTCATATATAATTGCATATAAATAAATACATTTGAATACATTTGAAAAACCTCTCAGCTACTGTCACACCATTAAAATGCGAGCAGTAGTATTAATCCTAGCTTCTCAACACTGTTACTAAAAGGACATATAGAGCCAAAGAAATACTAATTAATTTCATACTTATTATTACAGGAACAGTCTCCTGACGTAACCCAAGGTTAAGTGCCTTACTCAAGGGCACAATGGTGATATTTCATGAATAAACCCTTCTGGGGTTTGAACCTACAACCTTTCAATTACTGGCCCAGATCTTTAACCGCTAAGCTCCACGACCCACCCAAAGACTGTTTAATGCAGTTACCCACCCAGAACCATTTTATTGGCCTGATGGCAGAAGATCTTTGCGGTAATGTTCACTGTAAATGATATATAAAATGAGACATTTCCAGCGTAAACACACAGAACAGAAACAGGTGTAGGCGTTTCTAATACTCAGTGAGGTCACAGAAAACCCTATACCATTCTATCCGCCACGTGAACCATAAACGCATCCCATCCCACAAACTCCACCCAGAACCATCCACTCCACCCAGCCCATAAACACCAAAGCTAACTGGAACACTCATCTCAACTTTATTGCCATATTTTGCTTCAAAATCTGGATGAAACATCATCTCTGCAGGAAAGTAGATTTCGTCTGATTTTCTGAAGTTGTGCTTGGTGGTGCAAAGCTCTTTGCCAGATGATTGCTCTGTGGTTGCTAAGGTGTTCTGGGTAGTTAGGTGTTTGCTCACTTGTCCAAGTCAAAAAAGTCTATGATATAGTGGCCTCTAGATTTGGCTCAATAAAAAGCCATGTGATTTTTCCCCACTCGTTCATCATATCTTCACCAGATGGAGATTGTAAGTCTGCTCATAAAAACTGCTAAAACACCTCTTCTCAGCAAGCCACATGATTTGAGCTATCATTCCTGTCATAAACAACCGTGTGGGACAGTATGAGCCAAAGAATCATTTTACGGTCAGGGATTTGAGGAAATCTATGAGCCTAAGAATGAGAAATTGTGAATATTTAAAATATCTAATAAAATGATTTTTTTTATAAAGTTGATGACAGATTAGGTAGGATTAAGGGATTCAATTATGGTCAAAAGGCATTGATATCTGCTTAATAAGTACCAATAAACAGCCGATATGCTATTAAACAAACAAAAAAAGTTTTATCGAGAGGTTTGCACTGATATCTTTGGCATCTTTCTGAAGAACGTGCAGAAACGACTGGAGGACGACAAAATCACAAACACTGCAAAGAAGGTTTACTCCATACAGCTGGATGTGTGTGAACGAGGAGCCCCTTTGCCCTGTGAAGCAAAGCAAAGTGTGTGTGTGTGTGTGATGATCAGGCTGGTGGCAGTTGTGTTTTGGCAGCATTTTGATGTAGTACCAGAATGTACCAGATGGTGGTGTTCTCTGCAACGGTTCTATAAATCAAACCCTGATCATCTTCATCCTATCCCGTCTTATTCATTAAAAAAGCTGGGAATAATAAGTCCCTGAGAAACAGAGAGAATGTGATGAAGCCATAGTTAATAATGTATCCATCGTGTTGCAGTGGTGACTAGTATGAGCTCTTGTAAACTCTCTGTTCCTCTTTAGACATCTCCACCTAAACACATACACACATACACACACACACACGCACACACACATACAGACATGTCTATGCTACTAAGAGGGGACTGACACTCAACACTGACCAAGAAGGGACCAGGGTTCATTTGAAGAAACAAAAATCACATACAATTTTTTTTCACAATATAACGAATAAAATAAGGCTTTTGTTTATTTTTTAAAACACATGCAAACAGACACACACACAAAATAAACAAGCATTTAAATGTTTAACATCAGTAAAAAAATCAAAGCTAAAGTGCCATGATGGTAAATAAAAACAATCTTTTTAGTTTAGTACATTAAAATAAATCAATGAACGAACGAATGAAGGAATAAATAAATGTGATAATTATATATAAATGTACAATTAAGGGTATTATTATGTGACAGCAATGCTTGTTTGGCTGAATTACGTTGCACTTATATTTTGTAAAATAAGCATTTTGATTTTATTATTATTTATTAATATTAATTTCAGACATCCTGTGTATGTTTAAGTATTAAGTTGTGTAAAATACATCTCATTATATTAGCCACTTGCTTTGATATTTGTAATCTGTAGATCACATGCTCTGGCTGATATAAGAGATATAAACACCATATTAATATCACAGCCCTAGTGAAAAAACAATTATAAAATGAAAAAATAAAAAAATGAAAAAAAATTGCATGTGTATGTGCTTAATAAAAATACAATGTTACACTAAATAATGTTTAATTATAATTTTATGCAAGTATGTGATTTGTCTGTTAATGTTAATGTTAATGAAATTGAAGTATACATACAAATGTATTTTAAATAAATCTTGGTAATTAAAAAGGTGAATTTAAAAGCAATAATGGAGTAAATTGTGGATGGAGGAGAATTCTGATTATGTGGGTGTCTCCAAAGACAAAAGGAAAGGTTACGTGTGTGTGTGTGAGTGTGTGTGTGTGTGTGTAACTATTTGTGCAGCTCAGAGCACACCTGGCAAAATGTGTTTCTAATAATGAAATGAATTTTGCCTCATAAGCTCCATATGCAGATGCACAATTATGTGGTGGTAGATTTTATGTCATAAATTGGCTCAGCTGGAAGCCTGGTACACACAATAAACCACTATCAACATCACCAGCACACACTGATCGTGGGTGTGCATTGTGGGTATTTATGTGTTTGTGTATATGCTTTTAGTATTAATTATTATTTTGATTAAAACGTATTTTTGTTCTGTATAAAATATAATTGCAACTGAAAATAAACCTATTTTGTAATGGGCTATTTAAAAAGAAATAATTAATTTAGGTCTTATTTAATCTGAGTCACACCTTATTTTATTGAATGTCTTTTTAGTCTTAACATTTGGATTTACATGCTCTTTCCCGCTCTCTCTCTCTCTCTCACACACACACACACACACACACTCAGCTGCTCTCCGTTGAACAATACTGCGTCCAGCTCGACTCTTTCTCTCTGTCGGAGAAAACACTCCAATCCAGTGCTGATGAGCTAGTTAATTAGCTTTCTTCTCATTCACATCTGAATTTGAGGACTTTGAACAGATGAATAAAACAAAAAAGAAAATGCTGGCAAACAATTTTGCTGGCACACGTGCAAATCAAACAGTGAAATTTGTTCATTAAGATAACAAAATCTTCTATGTAAAAGGCATCGGGACACATTTATTTAATCATTTTGAGTGACTCTTTTTGGTGTGATAACTTTGTTCAACACTTCCATCTATTTTTACGCTTGTAATCTGCACATTTTGAGAGTATATCATATTTTAGATGAGATACTCAAAATATTTATGACAACAATTAAAATGGCACAAAGACACCATATGAGGCCATTAGTTCCACTGATAAAAAGAGGGCAGTAAATTTCTCACATTTCTTGGATTCAAGCTGGGATATTAATGTAGTGTTGCACTGATCATTTCCGCTGAAATTAATCTGAGAGAACTCGACAAAAGATATTAATAGCGAAAGCACACTAAAGACTTACAAATAGTGTATCTAATATGTATTATTTAAACAGCATGAAACAGCAAAAATTTTAAGGTAAGATACAACACATTTCTAAAAACACAGCTGAAAAATGTTTATTATATAGTTCACTTATGCTTTAATGTATGTTGGTGTAATTTGAATGTATTAGTTGTTTGAAGCACTGCTAAACCATAGCAAAAATAGGATAATTGCGTAATTTAATTTCGGAGAATTAACTAAAATCTTGATTTCACTACATGTTAACATACAACACTATTGCTAGAAGTTAGATAGAAGTCTATAAGTCTCTGGACCACAACAATGGTCATAAGGGTGAGTGTTTGGAAACTGAGAAGTATACATCATCTGAGCTGAATTAAAAAGCTTTACAATGATGTATGGTTTGTTAGATAACTATTTGAAAATCTGGAATCTGAGGGTGCAAAAAGAAAAAGAAAAAAACCCAAATCTAAATATTGAGAAAATCGCCTATAACTGAGTTTTATAAAAATGCACATCTTTAAAACATATGCTGTACAAATATATCCATGGTCCTTATGGCTGGTTTTGTAGTCAGGCTTCACACTTGTGTAATTAAACATTTACCTAAAAACCCTATAGTCACTAGTAGCTTTACAAAATTCTTTTAAAGGTTTAAAGGTTACTTTTTTTTTTTTACTGTTCATGCACACACTCATCAGTGTGGACCAGTCCTTCTGAAAGTTCACTGCCCATTGAAGTCCTAATCCAATCCAAATCAACACCCGTGGGTAACCGAGACCCCATGAGTGCGATGGAATGACCCTAATGTTGAGGTACATTTAGCCTCGGTAATAATAAGCCCCCCAAATTCTGTGAGAATTAACAGTAGCTTTTCTTCAGCCCACTGATGAATATTCGCAGGTGATGAAACGCCAGTCAAAGCACAAAGGGGAGCGGGGATGTTCAAAGGAGGGTTTGTCGATGTGTATCTTTGTGTCGGCTCTAATAATCACCATCTCACATGCTGTGCGTCTGTAATCCCGCTAATTAAAACCCGCTGACAGTTCGCACACACTTCATTGTTGTTGACCACTGGAGCTTTGGAGATTTTGACTGAATTAAACACGTCGATGCAATCATTCACAACAAGGCCAGGTCTGAACCAATACCACACATATCTGTGTATTTAGATGTACAATCAAAAGTGCACTGCTCTAAAGGGGCATACCGTTGCGACTCGAAGTTCCACTGCCAAAAGTGTTGCTATCTAGACACAATAGTCTACGCAGTGGCAATCCCTGGCTGGGGAACATGCACACGGCAGACTATTCCCGCTGGCCAATCAGATGGAGCTACCGAGAGATGAAACCAGCGCTTTACCTCGAGCCCGCCCGAGGCGAGTCATTAGGGGGAAGGAATTTGATGCCCCGTACCAGTGCTCGGAGCTCTCAGATACAGAAAAGTTAAAGCTCATCACTTTTCTCCACCCAAAATCACTGTGTCCTTGAATTGCAGAAGACCCATGGAGGAACGGGAAAGTGTGTGTGTGTGTGTGGATGGGGGAGGGCTACAGCCTTTAGGTGTCACTCTGCTTTCAAGAATGGTTCAGTGAATACGCATTCAAACAAAATGATGTCTTGTGCAGGACCCCTGTGCTCATCTCCAATCCAAATTTATCATTACACGTCTGAACCTCCCAAATCTGTAAAAGCTCCATTTGTGGGGATTGGTGTTTGCGTATAGATACCACCCTATTGTGATGGAGTAAATGTTTTCAAGCATGCCAGCCTTCATGGGTGCCCTGGCCGATGCATAAAAACCACGAGTGTTTGAAACAATAACAAATGCAGCTGAGAGAAGATCCATCCATACAAGGAAAACAAAAGGAAACAAAAGACGAAGAAAAAGCACCCAGTGACCTCAGCAGAGCGTTTCAAACACTGTGTCATGTGTATGCATGTTCTTAAAGACTTCCAGATGTGTTGTGTTCTGGACACATGCATATTTCTGCTGCAGGAAATGAATGTGGTTTTGTTTGAATGGCTCCTTTTCAGAAAATATATTTGTAGATGGCTAGATTTAAAGAAAATGTTTTTCCATGCATGACTTTACTGCTTTGGAATTAAGGCAGATAGCATCAGTACCTAAAGACGCAGCTTCATGTCATTATCCGGCTAGAGAAAAAGTACGAGAAACTAGCCGGAGATAGTAATAACTCAATCTTATGTGTTTGAACTGTTTTGTAAGCATTTGTACTATGTGAGTTGTACAGAAACTAGTGCTGTCAAACAATTAATCATGATTAATCACATCCAAAATAAAATTATTTATGTATGTAATACATGTGTGTTTGTACTCTGTGTACTTAAAATACACACACATACAGTACACACACACACACACACACACACATATTTATAAAAGATTTATTAAATGCATTTACATTTTACTATAATTTATATTATTTATAAATGTATTTACTATATCAATATAATATATTATTCAATATATATATATATGTCTGCGTGTTTTTATATATACATAATAAATATACACAGTACACACACACATACATTATATAAACAAAATATATATATATATATATATCAAAACAGAACTAACAGAAACATACTATTTTCTTTAATAAATATGTTGTTAATAGTAAACATCTCTAAACCTAACTGTCAGCATAGTGTAAGGAAATCTTTAAAAATCTTGAAAATTCATACAAATTGGACACTAATTTCCTTAAAGTGTAAAATAATTACCAGCTGCCATTAGAGCAGGTTCAAATGGTAACTACAGTTAAAGCAGAAAAAGTGATATTTAAAAAAAAAAAAAAATGAAATATTAAATGTATATTTTAAAAACAATAAATGTGGCGTATATTTAAAGGTTTGGATCACTCTTAATGCCAAATTTAAAGACTTTAGATAACAAACTCGCATCAGAGTTCAAATGTTAAATTGTTCCTTGGTTCGTTTTAAAGAGGAGAGCTCATGTTTCATAGGACTGGAGCAGCATTCATGAAAATCTACCTTCAACAATATATAAGAACAGCGCACATCTTCTGCAATAAAGTGTCAGGTTCTGTCTCAGGAGACGTGCTGTCATTAGATATTCCTGGTATGTTTCTAAGAAAAGCGAATGCAGATTGACTCAGTGGAACGCAATGCTGCCGTTGTTTTTTTGTCATAGTAATAATCAGATTTATATGATTAGGTGTGATAGTATAAACCACATATTATTATGTTTTTTACTACAAAGCTGCAGGATTGTGGAACAGCATTGCCTTTTTCATGTTGCTGCTGTTGTTGTTGTTTTTGGCTCGTTCACAGAAAAGGAAAACAAGAACCGATGAATGTGCAGCATCTGTATTCGTGTGGCTGGGATTTCCATGCCTGAAGAAGATCATTAACATTGTGTCCCACCTCCCTCTCGGATTCTGCCAGGGCAATTCCAAAAAACAAAAGCATTTAGGTGAGTTCTAGGCAAAACTGTGTGTGTGTCTGTGTGTGTGTGTGCACGCTTGAATGAAAGAGCCAGAAGAGCAGCCTGGGATAAAATGGGTGGGGAGCAAGTGTGTGTGTGTGTGTGTGTGTTAAAATGAAGACAGGAGGGCCATGTTCCTGCTTTTCTCTGACCTAGTTTACAAGTTTGGAAGTGTGTGTGTGTGTGTGTGTGTGGATAGGGAGAGACAGAGAGGCAGAGAGGAGTGCTGGGTTTCAAATCCAGCGGTCAGACAGTAACGGTGCCAGATGACCTTGGGTCGGTCCGTGACCATCTGCCATCTCCATCCCTCAGAGTTCGGCTCTCTAGCACGGCTGTCACACATGTCACATTCTGCTTACAGATTTCTTTAACATGTGCTAAAGAACCTTTTGCACACTACGCAGATACATTTAACAAAGACACATAGTTTGTGATACCGGCCAGTCATGGCATTTAGTATTTAAATAATATTTAATAATACAGATTTCTTATACTCTGTTTTCATTGCTAGTTTCAACTCAACTACATGCAAAACACCCCATCATCACCATCAAAAAACAAAACAACAAGCACTATATAATAAGGCCGTATTAGGTAATGCATCACGTAACAATGAGCAATACATTTGAACATTTGTAAAAACAAACCTCCTTATTTTAAAAATGTAATAAATATCTATAAAGTATAAAGTAAAATAATCATCAGAAGTGGAGGTTGTTTAAAAATATATTAAATATGGACTTGCATATTTACTAAGCTAAAATGCTAATTTGACCATAAAATATTTTTACCCAGAGCAGTTCTTATGGGTTTGAGAATTTACAAACTATCTAAATATAGAGTGATTCTGCCACTTGCACATTTTTACTTACTGTTTGAGGACTGTTTCCTTACTGAAGTCAAATAATTAATATGTACATTCAAATGTATGCTCTTGGCACTTATTCTTACCGAAGCAATTCACAAGAAAATGCATGCATTTACTACTACAGCAGGTAAGTGCAGCTTGAAAACCTGCCAATAATAGCACAGGACCTACAGTAATGCAAGCAGCACAATTCACTCTAGCTCGAACTTTGGGCTAGAAGTTGTGTTTTAATAACTAACCTTAAGTATTAAACTCAAGTGCATGGCATGCCCTACTCAGTTTGCGCTACTGTACAGTATGTCCCATCTGATTTTGTGGCTTGTTACAGAGAGTAACATATACAGTTTCTCAGAAGGAGAGACCCAAACCATATCAAGGGACAAGAACATCATAAACACTTAAGGATGGACTGTTTTGATTTGGGCTTGAACGTTTCTTAGTAGGTATTCCGATATAAAACATTCAGCTCTCGCCAAAACACCTGATGGTCTCCACACTCCAGGTTTGCTGAGCTGATCATTGAGGAATTTTCCTTAATGTGTTAATTATCTGCAGCTCTTCAGGAGTGTCTGAGAACCAGCTGGACTCTGCATTCCAGACGAGAGATAAAGACTGAAGGATCAGGCTGCTTATTAGTGCTGTAATCCTTTAAATGAAGCCTCCTGACATTTCTCACTGCTGCTGCTTTAGATGAGCATCTTCAGTTCATAAATCTAAGCGCTCACTCCACACAAGCTCAATTCCAATTCTAAGGCCTGAGATTTAGCCGAAGCCTCTGAGCTAAAATGATCACCAAACAGCAATGTGCCATTCAAGAAAGGAGGCTTTTGTGATGTGGCTGCTTTAATATAAAATTGGACTATACTGGATAAAACATTGTGTAATAAACTATTAATTACAATGTAATAACATTGCAATAATAAATACTAATAATTTGCATTTTTTAAACACTTAAATCTAAATAATAAAAGTAATAGCTCAAAATGATGCCTCGTATAGTCTGTTCATTTAAAAAAAAAAAAAAACAGCAGTGTACAATAAAAATATAATTGTTATTGATTTTACAACAGCTTCAAGTATTTGCATACTGCAGTTAGAATAATTACTTTCTATTAATATTAAACTATTTCAGCTCTCAAAAGTTCTGCAAAATTCTACATAATACTCACAGATTTTTAGTTGCTCATGTATTCCTCTTCCTACAATCCCTGCCTGCTTTTCCTGCCATCTGAAAATGATATGAAAGGGTAGAGTATTGTTGACCTCAGTTCTGACTTTGGGAAATTGCTGTGACCTTGTAGTTCTTATGAGAGGAAACAACCTGGCACATACCAAACAGGATGATGGTTTGAGCTTGAATCTGAGGAAAGAGAGAGAAAGAAAGAAAAAAAATTCCCCGTTTTCATTTGCACACGGAAAGAGCACCTCATGGATCAGGTTACACCCCTCTGTCAGCTCATAACACACAGATTCACACACACACACACACACACACACACACACACAAAGTAACGTCTGGAATGTATGTTTATATAGAGCTGCTGTTATAGAAGTCACATTGTAACATCAAATAGATGGAGAATTAGAATGAGAGAGTGCTCTAAGAAAGGGGGAGGTGTCTGGAAACGTATAGGGCAGCTTGTGGGAGTTTGAAGGACGTCAGAACAGAAAATTCACTATTCTGCCTGAACAGCACGCACTTCAGGGTCACGCATAAATACTACTGACATACCATTAATAACATTCTTAACCGGGTCTTCTTAAAACCAAAGAGAATTCTACATCATTTTAACTATGATCCGTGATAATCACTATAACTAAAGCATAAAAAACGTTTTCATTCATTGAAATAAAATCAGCATGCATAGTATCACTCTCTTATTAATGGTGTGATTTTTGTTTTTATCCACTTCATCTGTTTTATTTATTTTGATAATGCAATAAAAATAAAAGAAAAGTTGATGCCATCTACTGGAAAACTGTTCAGTATCACTGAAAATTTTCAGAATCACTCAGTGGCTTTTTATTTGGATTTATGGTAAGACATTATACAATTATTATTATATATATATATGTAATTTTTTAACTAAAGTGTCAGTGTTCGCAATTATGACACAATACAGTCGAATTTGAATATGGTCTATATAGGTGTACGGTATATGTATGTGAATGCAATGATTTTTTTTTTGGGTCACATTAACATAAAAACATATACCCCGAAATAATTTCAATTGATTTTTATTATTGTTGTTTTTTTTAGTCATGCCATTTAAAAGAAGATAGTGTTCATTTAATTATTTAGTTAGTTAATTAGTTATCTAAATTTCATCTAACATCATTTGGGGTTGCCCACAACCTTTGCAGTGCAAAAGGGTAAATATAAATCTAAACTTTATCATTCTAAACTATTCATAAGTAATGCTGATTTTAATATTGCAAATGCCCTGCTTGCAACATACTGTGAGCTGCTATTTTGGTTTTAAAATGACAAAAAAAAAAAAAAAACGCACCAGAAAACAAACAACAAAAGCACTTGTTATAATCCCAACAAAAGCCTCTACTATACTATAAAGTACTACTATAAATGTTAAAGTAAACCTCTTGAGTTTTGCCAAGGGAACTAACACTGACTGAATTGTTCTGTTTTGTGGCAGGCGATGCATTTTCGTTAAGTGATGTCATGTGGCCTGCTGTGTCCGTTTCTGAGAGACGACTGGGAGTATTTCTCATTTCAACAGCCACTCACTCACAGTTGGGGAGTGACTACATCTCTTTCTCATTTGCAGGAAGTAAAGGGGGAGGTGGGCAGAAATACCTTCGCTGGCAGTGTAAAGTGCACCCAAGAGTTACACTTGGGCAGTATATGCTCGTCTGTACCTTTGCTGTGATACGAACTTGTCACTTTGTACCAATATTATAGCAATTTAGGCTTTTAAAGAGTCAGACCTTTATTTCCTCACAGCAAGTTCAGTATTTTTTCAGTCACTGTTAAAACAGCCATTTCTTAAATAGAGCATACCGCAAGTTTATCTGGTTAATAAAGAGCTAAGCAACAAAGCAGAGAGTTCTGATACAGTAATTGTTGAATGCAGATCATATTCAGTTCCCAAAACTGCTTTAGTACTGTACTAAGCACTAGGGAAAGTTATATTATTAATATATACCATAGATAAATTACATTGAAACATATAGAAGCCTGTCACTGCTACCTAATAAAGTAAATAAAAATTTTTAAGTGTGTTTTTTTTTGTATTGTATGATATGCAAAACTGCGAATTCAACCTTTTTAGCAAACCTAGCTTTATTTTTGAGTAAAGGTTACTTAACTATTTTAACTATAATCACTCTTCCAATTGTGATTACTGGGATTCTACAGTAAGTAAGCAATTAAGTAAATAAATGAATAAAGATGCATTTTCATGGTAAGTATACATATCAACTTATCTAACACTTAAAAGTAATTTGCAAAAAAGTTAAACCTGTCAAAGGTGATATTTATTTTTTTGATATGCTTTGCTGGATTTCAAGCTATTGATGGTTAATTTTAATACAACACATTAAAACAGATACTAAAACTCCGAAGTCTAGGGAAGCTCTATTTTATTATATCACATTATGTATATCAATTTGTGCTTTTAAACATCAGTGTATCTCAGTGCCTCTTAGTGCTGCTGTTATAGCTCAATTATGCTCTAATATAATCTTACACCTTGTTATGTTTAGTAATAAGGGACACAATAAACAAAGACTGTTAAAAGCCTTTATGTTGAATGACTACTGCATAATGTGAACAATCGACCACTCTAAATGGCACCTTAATTAAATAAAGCACTTAAATAAGTGAAGCTTCATTTCCACCAGCAATTGTGTTAACGCACCAAGATTTGTAGTTCCTTGGAATTAAAAGATCATTCTAGAAATACAGAAAAAAAACAAAATAAATTGACGGTAAAAGCCTACAAAAGTGCAAACAAATCTGATGACAAAAAAGAAACTTGATTAATAAAAAAAGTAAATACGTAGCTAATGATCGTAATTACACCAGAGCAATATCAGCCCCAGGGCCGCTTCCTCTGTTGGCTTTATTCACTTGCTATGTCTCGTCCTCTTTGCAGGCTAATTGTGAGTATTTGTATGCCGGCTTGCTAATGAACGTCTAGATGTGCCTGTAGCCTCTACTGTTACACTAATTCAGATAAAAGCTTGACTTCAGCTGCCATACTGACATTCAAGGTGTAGGACGGCTCAGTTCTCATCTATCAAAATGGCCATTACGGGCTGAAGAACCTAATTAGCACGACAAGATCTAAAATACACGACTCCTCCTATTCACAGCACGTGTCCCTTAATCAGATAGATTGTAGCTAATTGCTAAGACATTGAGTTGATTTTCACTGGTGGTGTGTGAGTGCTTCCAGGTCCCAAGATGTGCTTTTTATGAGCACTCTGACATGCGTAACCTGCCTGGAAATTCAAAAGCAACACGGCCAGACTCTGTTGTGTTGGGCGGTTTGAGATAAGCATCAAACACTCTGAGGGAAATAAAAAACCTGAATTATATCAACATAAATTCCTGTGTGCAGTATTAGAAAATCAATTTAATTAAATCAATTATATGCTGACTATGCAGAGACCAGGTGAAATTGATATTAGAAATCACAACCAACTATCTATAAATATACGCACTGACCCAAACATCTTTTCAAATTGATATCTAGCTTGAACTATTTTTCTCAAATCAAAGCATTATTGTTAAAACGTTTGAAGGTCATTTTTAAAATGTTCATCAAGGCTGCATTTATTTGATCAAAAATACAAAAATAATAAAAGAAAATTGGTTTGAAAATACGTCTTCATAATTCTGTGCAGATTAATCTGATTGCTTGAAACAGGCTTATGATAACTACATAAAAATGTTTTTGATAATGAAGGCCAGGTATCTGAAAAATATGTCTTCCGAATAGATAAGTAGCTATTGTTTGGACTGAAATCAACCAAGTAAAAAAAAAAATTAAAATACAATTGGTCAAGGTTGACATTAGTCAAGGAGAGGTATGGTGGAAACTAAAGAATTAACTGGTTCACAGATTGGAACTGTACAAACACATGCAGTACATTGTTTTGTGAGACTAGTCAATGCATAGTTAATGTGATGCTATGTAGAGTATATTGATTACTGATTGGGTTGGCAGATCTACGGAACAATACCAGCTCAATTTTCTATTTTTATTTTTTGCTTGCATATATTGTAGTAACCTGACCTTCTTTCCATTGTTCATTAATATGAGCTAAACCGAACTGACCCAATGATAAAAGTAAGTAGATTCAACTCACCCTAACCCTAACCCTCACCCATAAAAATAATTATTATAGGCTTGAAATCATCTACAGTTCTTACCGTAAAAGAAATAGATGGATTGGAAGATCCAAAAAAAATTATAATAATAAATTGTTACGTTCCACGTATGTACCAGTATAGATTGTAGCTTGTAGAAAGTAGAACAACTGTTCTTTTTGTTTTTTATTTCCAGACATGACAAAGCTCATTGTTTGGTTGCCGTTACTCTTAGTTTTTAGTGGTACAGTAAATGGTCCTTAAGAATTCCTTATATTTTTATTTGATAATTAAGAGACATTCTTAGAAACACTTTCTCAGTATTATAAGTTGAAAAAAGTTGTGCTGATTAATGAAGCGTGGAAGTGTTTTTCATTCTCTTTTTGCTGGTTAGTTTGAAGAACAGATTTATTGAAGCCTTATTTGAAATAGAAATTCTGTTGTTTTTTTTCTGGCTGCTTTATAGCATTCATTATTAGCATTGAATAGCATTATTAATAAGTTAAACAATTTTTTGAGACAAAAAAAAAATGTTTTATCATATTATCGGTTTGATTTCTGTTGTGAAATGTAAAATTAATTATTTAAAATATAGATGGCAGATTTTTTTATTTTGACTTAACTATCGCTTTAACTGTACAGAGTCTTTTAAGTATTCCGAGTGGAATAAACTTTTTTCATAACAAGGGTCGGTCTGTGGAGACCACTGACAAGATGATTTGAGAAGCTTGCATTAATTCCACTTAAACAGAGCTGCAATAAAATAACGGAAAAAGAAAGGTGGAAACACATGAGACCCGCCACAGTCTGGGAAGCAAGAGCGAAATCTCATGAACTCATGATCGTGAGGATGCAATAAAGAACTAGAGCAGCCGACCAACAGGCCCTGACAGAGAAAAACGCTCCCCTCCTACAGCAGATAATAAATCAGACGCAGGCGAATTAAAAAACCAACAGAAGAACAACAAATATGGCATGTCTTGCTGGTTTTAAGTGTCCATACCTTTCCCCCTTCACTGCAGGAGGGGATGAGTATAATAACTTCACCTCTCTCATTGTCACCTAGAGAAACATTGGGATGGTTTTCAATATGTTTTTTAATTACGCTTGCTTATTTCATCATTAGCTTAAAAAAAGAGCAGAGTGCCAGAAGTGGCCAGGGTCGTGTGGGGATAAAATGACAGAGAAGAAGTGTTCATGAGAAAACTCTCTAGTATGAGGGAAGGTGATGAAATAAAACAGAGTGAGAGAGTAAAGAAAAGAAAGAGAGAGAGCGAGCGAGAGATGAGATAAGTTGAGATGGTGGTTATGGTTTGTAGAGGTGCTGATTTGAGAAGAATGCAAGTAAATCAATCAATCAATCAAATGTGTTAACGCTCTTAAAACAAGCAAGGAGTGAAATTAGTATTGCTGGTGTCATGTAGTCAAGTTTTATATATATATGTATGAAGAAAAAAAAAGACATATCATCTAAACTAATCCATACAATTGATTTGATATATAGCTTCACATGCATGATTACATAGAGGCCTACAGATACGTCACTCTAATGCAGCAAAGTGAACTGCTGTAAAAGTATCTGGTTTGATCTGAGCAGATTTTCTCTTTCTTATCCAGAATCCATCTCCTGCTCACTATAGTCCATCCGTTACATCATCAATACAGACAAGAGTGACTGTTTCAGTGACAGTGATACATAACAAAACCATAACTATATCATCAGCACGTTTCACGGATGAGCTGGGATTGTCAACAGTCCGTCAGAGCTTTCTCTTTCCAGCATTCAGGTACAAGTTAATCTCCGTACCCAAACTTCTCTTTCTTTCTTGAGAGTGTTCTTAATTAAAGGGTGTTTTTGTGCTTAAAGGAATGTGTTTTACTTGTTAGCACACTTTTTCTTATCATGACGTCTATGCTTTTTATCAGTTTGGTTTTGCACATCTTTGTACATTCTTCTGAATCTACAGTTGATGTTATGCTAAGAAATAGCAATAGCAGTGGTGACCAGCGTTGGATCAAACACACCCAAGCCAGATAATCATGGTCTAAATCTGCCTTCAAATGCTACCGGAAAGCTTGTATTCAAGAGTTTTGTTGATGGAAAGAATAAAACGTAGCATCAGATAGTTGAGATGTCTTGCTCACAATTTTGGAAATTCAGTCAAAACATGCTTAGTGCAGTGCTTATAAAACATTCATTATGCCTTTGAGGATTATACATATATAGCCTGTATATAAATATAAATATATGTATATGTAAATATATTTTAGCAACAAGTCAAAGTGTGTAGAATAAAACTAATAAATAATAGCACTGACAGCAGCAATAGGTTCCCCTCCACTATGTTTAAAATGTATTGGCCAACTAATTCAGAAGCTCTGGTATAAAAATCCTCTCAGAGTTTCCCAGTAGTAAACACAACTCGAGAGGATGATCATGTCTAATTTCGAATTTGGACAGTCATATTTAAGATAATTCTTATAGCACATGAAAACATACGGGTCACTTAAAAACTACATTATACATGCAGCTGAAGATTTGCAAAGGTTGTAGCAAACCTCTGCAGGACGGCGGCTCTCCAGGACTGACACTGGTCACCCCTAATACTGTAATTTATATAATAATTTTGTCATGTCTCTGCAATTTTTATCTGTTAATGTTCATAAATTTGTTCATTTTTATGTATATAGTGTATTTACCTTTAATAATTGTATTGTTGTAATTGTAATTCTGAGAAATATTTTATTTGATTTCAATTAACATTTATTTTAAGTATGTTTTGATATTAGTTTTAGATTGATTGATTTAGATTTTAGAATAAACTATTATAACATGCACTTATTTTTAAGCTAAATAACTCTGTGTAGAATTCATTTGTAAATATATTATTTCTTTTTTTCCCAACCTGGTGTGTAAAAATATGCAGTTGAACAAAGGGTTTCATCAGCTGCTTGCGTCACGTCCCGCCCCAGTCACGTGGCTTGATAATGATTGGTTGCTGTCTGATGTCTTGGTTGCTGAGTGATTTGGCCTAAATACTACAACACATTGATAACCGCAAAAATTAGCTTTTTTAAAAAAAGAAAATATTATGTTCATTCATAATTAAATGGCATAAAATGTAGATGTTCCTGCATCATCTGCTTTATTGATAAGCCATGAATGACTACGGATGTATCTTGGAAACAAGCGGAAATGTCTTTTCCCCTGCACTTGTCCCGCTGTGAATCTCTCACCTGTGAACCACTAAACACTTGCCGTGGTACAATTCCCACATTACAGGGGGTCAAAGACTCACATGTGCGTCTTCTAAAACAAGCGATGTCAGCTGTGCAATTCTTTTAAATAGTCACCAAGGGAACGTAACATATATAGTGCTGACCGTTTTTCCGCGGTTCAAGGTTGTACTGACACTCGCTGACATCTCATCACCATGGGAACCTTGAGGTTGCCGAGAGCAACTTTCCAAAGATGCTCATATCGAATAATTGTACAAATAGATATAGAATAATTGTACAAAACTAGAGCTGTTTTTGGCCATAAATAAATAGCTGATGATAAATAGCTGGTGCCAACTTTTACGCAGCTATACATAGACACACAAGAACATCCTCATTTGTATTTACTTATTTTTTGAATGTTTTTTTGGCCTATTCCCAGCCTCCTTGTTATATTGTGCAAATTACAAACACAAAACAAAACCAAACTAAAAAAGTGCAGTTTAGAGACAAATTCTTACTAGTAGCTTGTTAGCACGCATATTACTAGCATACTGGCTGTTTATTAGTATTCATACGACACATAATAAATGCCTTAATATGACCTTAGAATGAAAAAAATACTTTATTTAGTTTAGTAATCTAAAATTTACAATATTTTTACATTTATTTTATATTTACACATTAAAATCAAAATGTGCATCTGTTAATTATTTAATTTAATGAACCTGCACTAACATGAACTAACAATGAAAAGTTTTTTATTACTGACTAAAAATAAAAAAAACGATAATCATTGATTTTAAGGACCAATTCACGACAGCTTGTATATGATTAGCATATTGGCATATATTAGCATATAATTAGTACTTATAAAGCCTTTTTCTTTATTAATGTTCAACTTGATAACTAAACTTAACAAGTACCTCACTAACTACTAATGGTTTCACTTTATTTTGATGGTGCCTTTAACACATTCATTTGACTATAGGTGATTTTTCACCTTCATATCTCCTAACTCTCAATATATTGTTAGTAGAGTATTGATAGACTGGTAGAGTATAAATTGACATGTTCTTGGAAAGTTACCAACCTGATCTCACAGCAATTCGTACATATTTTACGATGTGGCTAATTCGTAAAAATTTGTACGACCTCACTCGTACGAATTCATACGATTTATTCTAAGTCGTACGTATTTTATGAGATGGCAATTCGTGTGAATTTGTACGAATGACCTAAACATAACTCCGCCCCTAAACCTACCCTACACGTGATTTTAGACAAATCGTACGAGTGAGGTCATATGAATTGGCACAAATTTGGCACCTTGTACGAATATGTACGAATTCGTGAGTACATATGTCGTGAGACTGTATTGAAGTTACCTATAGTCAGTTGAATGTCTTTTGGGAGATCATCACAATATACACAAAGCTAAAAAATGCCAAATGAAAATGAACAACATGCTTTACTAGTGCAGCATTACAGTGCATTTAATTCACATATTGATGAAAAGTATTCATATTCAGACACGTGCACACACACACACACATACACACACACACACACACACATATATATAATGTGACATTTGGAAATAAATAAAATAGCCCATTTCGTAGTACCATCAACGAATGCATATTTAAATGTTCTCTGGTGGACGGACAAGACTACGAGTCCATCCAAAACTTTGTGTGCCATTTCAAGCTTGAATAAACACTCATCATTAGTATTGCTTAGTCGTAATAGTGTTTTAATTGGCCATTTACAGTCAAGAGTAGAGGTTAACTCAATGATTATAGAATTTCCGTTTACCAGCTATTAAAAGAGTCACTTCAGCTTAGCTAAAGCGTAATACATAAGTGTCGGATCAGCAGTGGGTGTCATAGCACCAACATCAGATCAGCCAGTGTGGCTCAGAGGGGGCAGCTTCTGTTTGGATACGCTGCTTTTAGCATTCTCATCTGGGGTCGTGTTGTGTTCCGTGGCAAAAACAATGAAAGGAGTCCAGGCGTCCCTGTCAGGGTGAAATGCGGCCGTTGTGTAGATAACAGACACCCATCTCCAGCATTATAGCATGGACAATACCGTGAGGAGTAATCCCTCTTCATGGGGTCTGATTTCCCCGTCACTGCAGAGCGTTAGCCACGCTGAGAGGCAGCGTCTGTAAATGACATCAGCACAAAAGCAGAGCTCAGGGCCCCTACTGGAGGCTGCTGGGCGTAGAATCAGGAATGATAGGGGAACAGAAATTCCTTTGGGTGTTGCGTGGATGTGACCACCCATCAAATCCCCCTCAGAACTGACCTGCTGGAGCATTCAGCCACCCTGTAAACAAACCTCCGTGGCCCAAGATCTGACAGCTGCTCCCAGAATTTGGTTCTTACGAGACCAAGTCACAACAAAGAGCCTCACATTGCGTTGGGGTGGGGGAGCTGGTGTCATTGTTTCCATGTTAGTTGCTCTAAAGCCTGTGCAACCTATAAGTTTTTCCTCTCTGCCCTTTTTACGAATGTTTACTTGTCAGATTGTACAATATTGACAATATCAGATGTAAAAGCCGAAGCAGGCTGAGGCAGGCTGAGCCTCGGCTCATGTCAAACTAGTTATGTCAGACTATATAGCATCTAAGACTTTGGAAATAATCGACAATATTGACTATGATATAGTCCATATACCATAGCCATAGCCCTATACAGAAGTGCTGCAGAAACTCACAGTGCGTGCATGCATAAAAAATGTATGAAAAAGAAAACAACTACACAATAATATGATGATAACATAAAGGGTCATGCAATAAATTTTGTATATCATACAGACAAGCTAGTATAAACATGTTTAACTCATCTTTTGATGTCTTTGGTTTTCTCTCCATGGCTCGCTCTTTTTCATTTTAATCTAGGTTAATGATTCTATTGGTTTTTCATTCTACTGTAGCAGTAACCGCACACACTAAAATTTCACACATTCCAGAACGCTAATGAAATGTGATCAGAGACTGATGAAATTGGCAAACCTATGAAAGAAAGACTTTAGACAACAAGTATGTAAAAAGAAACAGTGCACGTTTTGATTTTATTTGAAAGGGTTAGTTCGCAGGGTGAGCAACGATTTTTCAAATGCTAACTCTGATTGTGCGAAGTAGACATTGCTGAAGTAACTAATTACATGTGATCTTTCTATTGTGCTCATATCAAATGATGAGCATCTCCTTGTGATGTCATTAATGTGGAACATTTCTTTTTATAGCTCTCAGGGGAAATTGTCTGGCTTTTTTTTTCCACCTGATTCACTAAAAGCAAATATGCAAATCAGGTAATGGTGCAAACAGACAAACGAAAGTTAACGGTAAGTGCAATTTTTGCATGGTGCAATTTGCCGTCTTTTTGGCTAGTTTGAATGCTTGGTTGGAGAGGGAGCAGAATATTGAGTTTAAATTCCATTGTATCTTTCGGGTCTTTAAATTCAGCAAAGAAGTCAATCTGACTTTTAGCTTTTCTGTCGATTGCATCTTCTAGTCATGTGAAATGCCAGGTCAATGTTAACTTCTGTTCAAAGTTTAATGCAAAACTTCCTCACATGAACTTTTATTCTCCAGCTGTGTTTATGTGTCTATGGATGGTGCTCAAGTGTACACTCAAGTCTTGAGTAAATGCATTACTACTGGTGCATCTAGATTTATGTCACGTTATAATGCACTCCTCCATTATTTGATCATGATTGGATGAACTGGTGCTAATATCTAGAAAATACATACGCATATTTATCTTCTATGTGTTATGAAATGCCCAATTTAACCTAGTTTACACTGAAAGATTCTAGAAAGAAGGACAATGACTGGTTAAATCAGTGAATCATTCAAGATTATGGATTTTTAGTGAATAAGATGCAGGTTTTGTGCAAGAAAAAGCTTAAGCTTGCTGCCCCCCACCCCCATTTTTATCCATTTTGTAGTTACAATCCCCAAAACAAGGTAAATTACACAAGACTCCTGCACAACAACTAACAGAGTGGTCTTTCTGGTGTCACTGATTAGGAAACTGAAAAAAGAGGATGACTAAGAAGCAATGTTATTTGAAGATGCGTAGGGAACAGTTATATATATATAATTGGCCCCTCTTTACAGTAACTCAGAATCTTCTGATGTTTGCATAATAGTCATAGATGCATTGGGACGGTGTGGACACTTGACAACAAGTGGATCATGAAAAGTGAAATTCATTATAAGTGTTCTTAGCAAGAACAATATCACTGAAGTGCAAATGCTATGAGAAAAACTAAATTTTTTTTTTTGTCATAAAATAGTCAGCCTTAAACATAAGGACAACTACAATAGTTTCAAGCCTGTAGTGTACTATTGGCTGCAGGCGCCCTATGTGTCCTTTACTCCTTTAACTTAAGTTTATTGAGAGAGCCATTCATTTGATTTAGAGGGGAGATGAAGATGCTTATTACCATTGTAAATGAGTTTTCCTCCCGTGGCTATTAAATTGTTTCTCATGTGCTTTTCCTTCTCAGGCCTCATATGGCAGTGTTTTTGATTGGCAGTTATTTAAAGCTCTGATCAAATATATACATACTTAGCAGGGTATGTGGCTCTGAACATTAATATATGCTAATTACCAGATAACAAGGGGAATAACAGGCCAATGCTCATTAAAAGTCACACAGACTCAATTTCATTTTTCATCTATTAAAACTTCGTCAGAGCTGTACAAAAGTGATTGTTGAGCGGTCGTTGAGTCATTAGAGAGGACAATGATGAAAGAAACACAGCGAGGCATCGTGTTCAATTGAAACTGCACTCTCTCCATTAAAAAAGGAAAAGAATGATTCAGAAATATATATGCTTTTCTTTAAACAATACGCAGAAGATGGAATTATTTGACCTTCTGTGAAGCCTGTGAGTGTAATTTATCATAAAGATGTTCTTAATGCATTATAATTAGGGCTGCCAATCTAATGCATTCATTTAGTATAATGGATTGAAAAAAAAAAGAAAAATCATGCCCTCTTACCCATTTGTAAAAACAGTATGCTCATATGCTGTTATATGTTATGCTATGACAACTGACACGTTGTAAAAGGTTGCGCTCTTTTCCAAACATTGTTGAGAAATCATACAAGTTCTGTTTAAAATGTCAGAATATAATGTTGAAATGCGCTAAACACTTTCAATCAATTTCATGCTGATGCTCATTGACAGCATATGACCAGCTCCATTTGTAATATTTAATCTAGAATATTTTTCTTTTCAGCATTGTTTTTATAATTGCGTTATATTAATAACACATACACAATTATCAAGCTTATTGATAAGGTTTATTGCTTTCATTTCATGAATAAAAATGCTCTAATCTTCAGTAAATAGTTACAGTTTTACTGGCAAGTAATATAAATCATCATTCTTAATGTTGGCGTACAGTTGGCAAGCATGTAACAAGTTAGCACAATAATATAGAATGTGCATTGTAGAATTTTCTAATTGTTTTTCTCAACCATGATGCATTTCTTCAGTGTATGTTATAGGCCTACTGTAAAAATATAATTATCAGTGCTAGTTTAATAAAGAAACACAACGGAAGACTTAATGCATGTCTGCATCACCTACACTCAAACCCAGCAATGCTTTTAGCCTCAAAACCTCCCCCACTAAACCACTACACAAACAAACACTTTTACTTGTCTCTATTCCTAATGGATGCCACTCTGTTGTCCATTTTCCTTGCCCCAGGAAAACCGGATGGACAGCCAGTGCAGTCTCCCACAGCCAAAGAGACAATGCTGTTTATCTCCTAATTGATTCTCCGAGGAAAGTTGGAGATGGACAGCATCAGTCTGACAGTGTTAATAATGTATCATTGGAGTTTTTATTGATATGCTTTCCGCTCTGAACTTGTGTCTTGTCACACGTTCACAGCATGCCGGTTTATGTGGCTCGGTGGAAATGCTTTACATTTTTTCCACTTATTGATACCATGCAACAAGTCATGGTTTTTGACGATAAATAAAAGAGACTGGCTGTATTGCTGCGCAGGTTAGGTGTAATAGGAACGCACCCGGTGGATTGAATTATGTTGTGTGTTTCAATCAGATCAAACGACTTCATACTGTACGTCTGTGAGGAAGTTGCATGCCTTACAGCCTTACTTTAAATAATTACAGCTTTGTCAAAATTAATCCAATTATTGAATTAATTCAAACTCAACTTTAAACTTTAAATTTATTAAATTAGTCAAGCGGTTCTAACTACTTCAATCAAAACTTTATATTAGGTGTCTACTGTGTACTTCAATTTATATTAATCATTTGATACAATGCACTTATGCACTTACATATTTTTACATTATATATATATATATATATATTTTTTTTTTTTAATACCTATATATATATAAACTGTAGACCCATCCCTTACACCTTAACCCACCCTTAAAACATACCACCAAACCTGTCCCTAACCTAACCCATATCCCACCTAAATCACAGCAAAAGGGCAATATGACCACAATAAGAACATTGTACTTATTTTATGAGTGTCGGATAATTCACTTAAACCTTTGTACTATATGCATGCTGTAGCATTATTTTAATTGATTTGAGCTAGTACTTCAATGGAGAAATATGGAAGTCTATTTTAATTGAGACAATTTTAACCTTTTGTTTTAGACGAGAATCAGTTTGCATGTTTTATTTAAGGTCAAGCAATTCCAGTTTAGAGTGGTGAAAATCACATCAGTTGATGACAGCTAACTATGAAGAGAATAAAGATGTTTTAGTGGTAGAGCAGCATCATGTCTTTATGTTTTAACGCAGGAAGCATGTCTCATATGATGTTCTCTGTTAGTCAAGCGTGGTTGTGCCCTGCAGGCCTGCTGATGTGTGTTGAACTTCATTCTCATGGGTTTGCACCTCACGTTGTGTTGTATGGATTTTTTTATATTGAATATAATTGGTATTCATTCTTGTATATTTAGGGTGCAGTCGAAGGTCATGCCCTCAAATTATGTTATAGGACAGGTGGCGCATACTAACACACACAATGGCAAAAATTGGTAATGATCCATTTAGATAGACTTTGTTTGGTGACCCATAACCCTAACAGCTAAATCAGGTGGATTGACAGATGGAGGCATGGAAAACCTTCCCAGAGGAGTGGATGTTGTGAGCAAGGACTAGTTCTTCAAAAAAACATGCATAGTGATTTAAACAACCATAAATCTAGTCAAATTAAAGGTAGTAAAGTGCAGGTTTTGGATAGAAACTGAAATACAATATCTACATATTGGCACCACTGAACATGTACAATGTTTATGTACTTTTATGAACTTTCAAATCTTACAATGCATAAGATGTACATGCAGTGCTGGGTAGATCACTTAAAAATTATAGTCCGTTAAGTAATACATGGCATTACACATTCCAGGTAACATAATCAGACTATTTAATTACTTTTAAATTACTTTAGACCTTGTTTGTTTATCACATTGATTTAAACTAGATAATCTTGTACCATAATGATATAAAAATCCAAAACGGGAAAGAAAATAGATCCCATTTGTTGTTATTAACAACATAATGCAAAATCTTTCTCATTTGAAAGTGATTCATTTATAAGCAATTGGTGGAGAAACTACTGGCCAAATTTTGTGAACATAAAAGGTCCATTCCATTGTTAACCAAGCAGATTTATGTGTCAATGCGGTAAATTCCTGTGACCAAAGTCTGTGGAGGAACTCAATCAGTCAAAATTCCCAATTTTTATCAGATTCTATTGAATTGATAATATTTTCCCTGCTATATTCCTCCGAGCAGTGACCGATGAGACCATACTTTGAGAAATAAGATTTTGACAGCAAGTACATGAAATACAGACATGACTAAGAAATCATATACTGTAATAAAATCATAATGTCAAACTATTATTATTATCATTATCTGAGTTGGAGTTACAGTACATGTGTCTCAGTATTGGAAAAATATGGTGTACATTTCAATATTTTATTAAATTATGAATTCTGTTTGTATTCATAAGCCTTACGTGCCTTTAAGGATGTGCATACATAAATGTTTTTGTGTACAAACAATAAACAGATCGTGTTGATGACGTATATTTAGATAATCTAGTTTTGTTCTTGTGCAAGAATATATTTTGAAATTGATTGAAAACATTAATTCATTCATTTCCATTTTAAAATATATTAATCAATATTTACTGACAAAATACAACCATTGAGACCTAAACACATAAGCATCACAGAAAAACACAGCTTAAGGTTTATTTGATTTAAGAGAGACCTTGACATTTTATTCTACATTCAGACATCAAGACCAATTATATTCAGTGGTCACACTATTAGACATCATATAAATAACCACAGCAGCACAGTCATACATAATTCAAGAGTTTCTCAGTTTGTGACAACACTAACCTTCACTCGGGTTAATTAAGTATCTGTTTCACATTCATGTTCTAATGCTGTAGGTGACATTTTCCCAATCCTAAAGAAAGAAAAAATTGCACTGTTATTCTTTTACTTGGAGCTAAATGTCGTCTGAAAAAAAAAAAAGATCTACTGTTGTTGTTTTGTCACTTAAAAAAAAAATGTTGAAGCTAAAAGGCCAGAAGAACCATGATTTAGCTGAATCTGTGCCTCTAACTTTCTCTATCAATTAAAGGCAGAACATCATTCTCTCTTGTGGCTCATTCTTTGATGAAGTCCATAACTGGTAATGTTTTCAAGCAAATGTCAAGGGTTTTTGTGGGTCAGAATCAGGCCTGGTAGTAAAAGATACTCAAGGCTTCTGTATCAGTCTCTCTTAGTGCTTGTTACTACTGTATATATCTATTAGTTTTGTTTTGTAGACACTATGCTATTTTACCTGGATTTTTTAATTTTGAATTGCATTACACTTTTTTTTTTTTTTATAATCGGAGGATAGTATTGCGTAATTGGTCTGTGTTTAGAGAAAATATTATTAAACTTCCTTATAATGTATATTTAATGCATTTTATTTTATAATAAAATATCACCCTGTTCTGTACCCCTATTTAATACAATACATGACAACAACATTGACTTTCTATCAATAATTGTTATTGCACGTAATAATAATAATTAGATTTAATATCCGCTTATTAAAATATCATATTCATAATTCTCAAAGCAGTATCTCCACTTATTAGCACTTGAAAGCTGACCAAATTCAGTCCTTCATCGTACCAAGGAAGTTACACTTCAGTGCAGGTGCAACAACATTTTTAATTAGGAAAAATGAGAGTTGTCTTTTCATCTTCCTCCTTGACACCAGTAACGAAGAAACAACAGCAAAGCTGTCAAAAACAGCTGAGTCTCTGTGAATGGTTAGACAGTGTTAGTTAAGTCATATCCTGTCTGTGCCATATCTGAGTCTCCACACACACACACACACACACACACTACTTACCAATAGAAACGCTGTACAGTCCCTCCTTAGAGACAGAGAGTCTCTCCACTGAGCTATTATTATACAAAGCTCTGTCTCTGTCAGTAACTTCACATGATCAGAAAGTTACTACAGGTAGAAGTTTAGTTCATTTCAGTCATCATGACTGACCACTTTTAATTTAACAGATAAAATCATATCTGTTCAGATAATAAGATGAAAGTATTTGCTACCGCCTCTGTGTTAACACTTTCTAAAATTTGCAATTCTGCCAGCATTCTTTCTCACAAAATACACCCTAAAAATCACTATTAGGGTTCCACTTTATGTTAGGGGACATTAACTACTTACATTAAAATTAATTGTTTGGTACAATGCACTTATTTTACACTGTACTTATATTCTTAAAAAAAATATCTAGTAGCAGCAAAAGTGCAATACAATATGAACACAATTTATTTTTGATGCAAGGCCACTTAAAGTGTGAGACTATTAGTTGTTCACTAAGACAAGCACCAATATTACTGTTTCTAATACTTGAATGAAACATACAAACAAACAAAGAATTGGCACTGGACTTACAAGGAGCAACCACATAGCAACGTGTTGAAACAATCAGAGCACCTTAGCAACTGTATAGCAACACACTAGCAACCACCCACAACACCCTGCCATCATAGTAATGACTCTCACATGGATAAGCAGCACTTTTCAAACACATAGTTTTTTCCCCATACTGATTTTCTGATACTCATCAGCTTTGGTAATTTCAGGAAGGGTTAAAATTTGTTTTCTACAGCCATTAACCAAGCTGAAGCTCTGGGAACCTATACGACAGCTCTAATCCGTTAGCAAACGCAGAAGTGATGTAACCTTAGAACGGATAACCGGCATCCACGACTGAATAGAGCCATGATTCATTTCCGCCTCTCAAAGAACCCCTGAGAAATGAAATAAATACATTAAAACTGCTCTGACCTTGTAATAGTGATTGTTATTCCAAGCAGGATGGACAGATATTCAGCTGCTTCTAAAAGTGACAGAGGCAAGTTTGCTGCTCCAGGCTAACAATTTAGTTTGGGTGTCCATGGGGGTGGGATTAGGTGTATTTGTGTGAATGTGTGTGTGAGAGAGGGTGTGTTTGTATTCCTTTGCGTGCAAAGGGGGGTGTGTGTGTGTGTGTGTAATCGTATTCCGCTCTCTGGTAATTAACTTGACAGCATGAAAAATGGCCGTGATAAACGGTCTCCTTCCATAAAACACAAATATCCCATAATATTTCTCGGTGCAAACTCAATGAGCAAAAGACATCGGGGGTTTGATTGCACTAATCATTCTATAGCTCAGGAACAGAAAATATGCATCAACCTCTCTTTTATTTTGCGAGTACTTGGAACAATACTCATCTGTACTCTAGGCCTATTACTCTGGCTGCGTATGATTTATTCTTTACTCTCTTGCGTGAAAAATCCAATGAGTGAGACTGAATGAATTTCTATAGCTAGGGCTAAACTATAAGCTTATAGCCTTGTGGATTTTTGGAAAAATACATTTTCTTTTAAGTATACCTTTTCATTTAGGCAATATAAAAATAAATAAATAAAAATAAATAATAATAATTCTAACAAGATATATACAGTTACAATTTATTTTCGGATATCTATCTATCTATCTATCTATCTATCTATCTATCTATCTATCTATCTATCTATCTATCTATCTATCTATTATATTACACTCAAAAAAAAGAAAAAATGGTGCTTAATAATTCTAAAGGTGGCTCATTTGCTTGTAATCAAAGGGGAACCACTCTAATACAGTGCATATCTTTAAATGTACTATATACCCAAATACAATCAAATGGTGCGATCGCACTTTATTTTAAGGTGGAATTGGTGTGTTTAAGTTGAGGTATTTGGTAGTATTAGGGATGTAAAATAATGCAGAATATGTTTTTATGTAATAATAAACAGCTAATGTTTTAATATTAGGCATGCAAATACTCAACTAGTTAATAATGAGATGTGTGTTCTATACAAAAGTGTGACCAAAATGGACCATGTAGAACCATAAGATGAACCCTATTCTCCTCCTTAGATTTTAGATATTTTACTTCACTTTCATATATTTTCTATGAATGGGGATTTGCTATAGTGGCAAAATTATCAAGCTTTTCTAAAGTCAAAGTCTTGTGTTGGAGGCCATGGAGCATTTTCATTTTCATTTACTAATCTGTACACAAGCAGTCATACCTTGATTTTTTTCTTTTTTGTTTGCACAAATCAAATGTCTCATATTACATATCAAGCATACATCAGCTCGATTAGAACTGATGTCACCTTGGTAACCAAATACTCAAACTCAAAAACACATACATACACACAAATTCATTCTGTATCTCTTTATTTAGACTATCACAAGTAATTTTTTTTTGTTTGATATTTTTATTATTTATTTTTATTCTATATATCACTATGAAAGCTATACTTTAAAAAAAAACAGCAAATGCATGATAAAGACATGACAACATGTTTCCAAAAAAGCTGAAATCTGTTAGCTTCAATAAGACCATTATGGAAAAATAAAACATTTTAAACCTACTAAAATTAATGAACATACAAAAACCTGCAAGATGCAGTCGCTACTCTAATATTGTATATTGTGATGACTATTTACATGTTACCAAAAAAAAAATGCTAATGTCAATAGAAATACAATAATGTTGCAAATGGGATTAGCCCTTCATGGAGCGAGTTGAAATTTGATTTGAAATTTGAGAACTTGCTCTGTCTCTAATGCCAGTGCCATGATGGAAAGAGCTAAATGTAATAAACCTGCACAAAGTTTTAAAATGCATATTGCGCAGATAAAGAACGCAGTACTGTACCTTTTTCTAAAGTAATTAGGAGATATTTTTTCATTTCTGTCATTAGTCAAACTGACAGGAGTTCCCCTCAGGCCAGGCTCCCTGGTGCTCGCTGCCACACACCTCTCTCAAACACACTACCGTAATGAATGTTTACAACACACAGGTAATAGGGTAAATATTGGAGTCATCAATTATTGAGGTTGAGGGACAGGCAATCAAATCCCATGATTATTGTGTCTTTAGAATGCAGCTCTGCATGTAGGCCGCTGTCTGGCGGGCAGAGATCGCTAGCATTGCTCCTATGAGATGGTAGTGCTAATGTTTGTGCTAGTGAAACAAAAGGGTGAAACGATTAACTGACATTGTTAAGCTGAGTGACACCTCTTAAAAAAGACAACCGTGATATTGCAACACTGTTATACAGTAGTCTTTATGTGGTGACTAAGGTTTAGAGGGCACAAACAAATGAACAGCAAATAGTGTCAGGTGGCTAAACATACCATAAATGTCATTGGTAAAACCCCTTGATGAATTATTTTCCACATCGTTATGGAAGAATTCTAAAACCAGCAAGCTAAGGTACTGTAGTGAGCCACACACATCGACAGGGAGTGTAGATACGCATGTGCATGTGTGATTGTGTGAGTTTAAAAACAACTGAATTTTCAGAGGCAGGCTTTAACTTTTGCGCTGATGCCTGCTGGTTTGTTTTGACAGTGCTCTCTTGTTCTGTTTCAAGTGTCACATTTTGATTTTAACAATGAAATTTCAATGTAAATGAAAGCCTAAACTAATTCTGAAATGTCTAAAATTAATTTGATGAAACATTTTAATATCTTCTTCCTCATGCGCAGTGGCATTCCCTGAGATATTTGAAAAGCTGTACCCCTGTGAATTGCAGGTCAGCAAATCTGGTTTGACAAGAATAAAGTACACAATCAAAGGCCTTGCACCCGCAGCTTGATATGTACAGCCTTTAATAGCTGCCATTTTGTAGCAGAAAGGCTATTCAGCAGACTTTTTCAAAATTCGAAAAAGCTATTTGAAAGACATTCGGGAGTTCTTGGCACCATCTTTGAAAGCTAATTTAAGGTCGACGTTTAGGAAAAGACTGAATGTACTTGTGGGCCTCCAGGAATAGCATTAGCCCGTGCATTCATACACACCAAAAAACCACCAATTCACATTGAAAAGATCACAAATTTCATCTGAAAATCAAAGAAGCATTCACATTTCACTCCCAGCTACAGACAACCTTTCATCATGATCTGGTTAACAAATGCACATTTCATGTTCTTGCTGACAGACTGGCTCACATATTAACAGTAAATTCAAGTGAAGGATTCACCACTGAGCGCTTGGCATTGTTGCTCTAGAATGGCACAAATGGGATGCTATGGAAGAGCAATGGAATTGAGCTCTAATTTGTGAAGGGCACTTAGTGCTAGCGCTAATGAGTCCACATTAGAAGCTAGCTGTGCAGCTGGGTTCAGCCTGCAGGAGTGCAGATATGCCCAGAGCTGGAGATGAACCAACTTAGACTGCTCACCCCAGAACATCCAACATCATCCATCCATCAGCTTTCTGCTGCAGCAAAAATATGACCTGACATAGTACTGCAATAGCAGACCTGAACAGATAATCGATATGATATCTTCTTCACAATTTACAACATCAAAACTTAACTCCAACTCCAGTGTATATCCTCCCAGTATTACTATTACTCTGGTTTTTGACATTCAAAATCAGTTAACATCAGGTTTGTGTAATTATGTAACTCAAATGTGTAGTTCATTCTGAAATAAAGTAACCTGAAGCCACAGGACTTCATGGAACACAGTACTTGTTCCTTTGTCTCAGGGAACCTGGGTTACGTAAGTAACCTATTCGTTTCCTGTCGACACTTCACTTGTACTGTGTGTGCTAAGATGCTATGGAAACAGTATCAACACGCCACGCTGTAGGCGAAGAGCGATAGCCAATGACCTCGAGCCCAGGCAAAAGCTGCGCTGTATAGTCACATAAGCATGCAGAGAATGCGCGTAAGTCTGAGCTCATGTGACGCCCAAGCACAGTGAGAGGCTTTACAAGAAAAAGGCTCGTAAGCCTAAGCTCATGGTTTGGGCGGCTGGTGGCTAAATCCGGTGATCAAGAATTTGCATAGAGAAGGGCTCGCGAGACTGAGGTCCCACCCAAAGTGCATCAGCGGTCTGGAGGGAAGCAAGTATACTTTAACAGCCTGAAAGGCCCCTAGCTAATTGAGCGTTTAGTTATGGCGTCCCATTCAGATGAGGATCGTGCAGCTCGGCAACAAGGTTCACTAATCCTCACATGAAAAACACACTGAGGAGGCGGATTGTGTCTGCATAATTCACTCATACATACTCAATAGTTCTCGCCTGGGAGGGGAGAACATTATAGCGTGAGAGAGTTAGCGAGTGTGCGCGGCTAGACTGTGAAGCAGATCATGCCTTTTTCATGCCTTGGTAAAACAGCGCACTGCATGGGCGCTCTTTACGGACCCATTTATTGCAGCTAGAAGTGTATCATGCCCGGAACTTTGCGAGGCAGAGGATATAAATAGAGTAGTTTGCGGAGGGCCGCCTGAGGTGAGACTTACCCTGCTCTGTAGTTATTTATAGCTTTTATCTGCTAAGAGCAATAAAGCCCCTCGATATATGGGGGGCATTGATTCCCTTGTAAGAACCAGCAGATAAAAGAGCAGTCAAGAAAGGGGGAACATTAGAGCTGCTTTCATTTTGCTCTAACAGCCGAGGAGGATAAGCTGCTCGAAAGGGTGCTATTTACACCTCCATAATAACCGGCAGAACTAAAGTCGAACCCATAGCTTTGCTGTCTCGGTCTCTGAACTCTGCGGAGGCTTGGAAACAGGAGCAGGGTATTACAGAAGAGTTTTAGGTCTTATCTGTTAGAAGACTTTCTCTCTTGCCGGATGCTAGGATGGTGCTCTTTTAGATGCCGGATGGTGGCAGGGATTTCGTCCAGCTGCAATGGCATATTCAATGGTGTAAGGCTTGAGTCTGGGATAGCGGTATGTTACGCTGAAGGTAAGGTACGCTGAAGGAGAAGAAATCTGAAAACCTGTGGCAGTTTAGCCGCTATATACAGTATAGACGACCCTGCCCCTCTCAGGCTAGCTTTGGCAGGACCCAGCCATTGGTTGCCGCAGCACGGCGGCCAGCCGATTGGTTTAAAAAATGACCACTGCACAACCAATAGTGCAGTTTCACTGTGTGTTAAATAGGTTTCAGTTAGGGGGAAAAAGGGAGTTTTTCCCATAGCATCTTTGCAGACGCAGTACAAGTGAAGTGTCTCAGGGAACTGGGAAAGTAACAGATCATCTAGAAAAAATTCCTAATAAATTCCAAATAAATTCCTAATTTGCTGCTTATCAGTGGTTAGTGAGGTGGTTGTTAAGTTTAGGTTAACTAAGTTGTCATGTTACAGGAATTACATAGCTACATTTTGTAACAACAGTATGTATAATAGTAACTGGAACAGGGGGTGATCAGGGGGTGTAGCTGGTTAGGTTTAGGGATGTGTAAACTGGGTGGAGTTGGTGAAGTTGCCCTGTCCTGTTACAGGATAGGTATGAACCAGTGTGCACTTACACTGTGGTTGCATACTACATACACATCTAGTTGCCATGAAAGTACACAGGTACTTAGGACCCTTAATATAAAGTAGGTGTCACGCCTAGCTGGAGCTGAATATGGCTCAAAGTTCAAAGTTCGCGGTTTCTAGCCACCATGTAACGGGTCTTTACCCCATAGCACGGTATGAGGAGCCGTGTATTGTCCAGTCAGTTCCGATCACGCAGGCCCATCGAGCTGACGAGCTGCAGAAGGTCCTCACGGTTCCTAGCCCACAAATAACGGGTCCCAATCCTGTTTCATGGTACGAGGAGCCATGTCCAGTAATGTTGGTTTGCGATTTGGGTTACGAGTGGCCGGATCCGCCAGACCCTGCCTGTGACCCTGATCCTGAATGGCCGGATCCCCCAGACCCTGTCTGTGATCTGGACCCAAGTTGGCCGGATCCTCCCGAGCCGGTTGGTGAGCCAGATTGGTTGGTATCAGAAGCGCCAGAGCCTGTGGTGATACACCGACCACCCGCGCTCCACGTTGACTGTGAGGTCCCAGGGCCAGAACCTGTGGGTGGCTTGCATACTCCATTGGGTCCACTTATGGCTGCACCCCCTCTGGAGAAGTTGGTATCAGCTGTAGACTCTCCAGAGCCCCCATTCGTGGCTGTTCAACCCATGGAGGTAGCTGGGTCGTGGTCCGGAGGATTCAGGGGTCCCAAAAAGCGCTTCCACCATCAGTCCAACTGCGGAGGGTGCATTCATTCCCTGTCTGTTCTCGAAGGGTGTATTCTCAGTCAAGTCGGTCTAGAAGAGCGATACCACTGACTGTTGGTTACAAGAGGGCGCATTCATTCCCTGTGTGGTCTCGAAGGGTGTATTCATTCCCTGTCTGGTCTCGGAGGGGCATATTAGCAGTCTGTTTGGTCTCTGAATTTTTTTATGTCAGGAGCGTCTGGAATCCGTTCCTTAAGGGGGTGGGGGGCTATGTCACGTCCAGCTGGAGCTGCCAGCTAAAGACTGTTTGGCACTCCAGCTTTCTATGTACTCTGTGTTTTGTATCTGTTTTTATTCCTGGACTAATTCCCCAGAATGTACCTCTCCTCAAAGCTGTTGCTAGTTTGGTTCCATCATTCAATCAGTTCCACCTGTATAAATACCAGTCTGTTTGTCCATCTTGTCACGCATTATTGTCGATGTATATTCCAATGTTTTGCCGTCAACCCTAGCCTTGTTTATTCGTGTTCCTGTTTCTTCGTCTTCTCTGTTGGATTTATCGTTGCTGAAGTTTTGCCTGTACCTGGTAATTCTAGCTGTCTCTTTCCCTGGACTGATTTATGGTATTTGACTATTGCTTTGTATACATTTCTGCCTCTGGATATTCCTTCATTGAATCTGCTTGCCGGTGATCTACTTTATGCATGTTATGACTCTGAGCTTAAAAAAAACCTTTGCATTTGAACTCGCACACTTAACGCCCTCATTCATGACAGGACTTATAATATAATATAATATAAACATTTTATATAAACTTTTTTAGCATTGTAATCAAATCAAAGACAATTAACATAATAGCAAAACTGATGTCTGACTATCAGGGCAATAGTTTATCATTTTTGATTTATTGCATTTAATGAAACATGACATGTTTCTTTTATTAAAATCTGTTTTAAGAATTTTAAGAGATATGTTGACCGCCATATTTTGTGAATGACCAATTTGCAATAACTAAATAAAAATAAATAGCTAATTTGTTTAGCTCCAGATCCTACAGAATTATTTCAAGACAGCATTTGTGGCCTCAACTGCAGTCAATATCCTGAATGCACTATTGCCTACAACCCACAATCACCTTATACTGAACACCCCAGAGCCCATCATAACCTGGTGTGTACTGTAATAAATAGTGCATCTTCATCTGAGAAGATTCTCAAGGTCATCGCTCAATGTCAGCTGCCTCAGCCAATACCAGGTCATCTTGCTCCAACTTTATGGCACAGATGAAAGTTCTAATATTGGTCAGAAGAAACCCGAATTAGCAGAGTTGTAGTCTATGATAGTACAGAGATTTTGCTTCCTTTTCATAGAGCCAAGGTTGTACAGTATAATAGGAGATCTGTAAAAAAAAAATATATATATATATATATATAATATATATTAGGGCTGTCAAAAATAACTGAAATCTTTTGCGCTGACTATAATAAAAATGGAGGAGCATCATTTTGCAAAGGCTTGTAAAGGAGAGCAGGAGCAGCTCGCGCTGATTGTGCTAACAAATGCCTCTAGTTTTTTCATTTAACAGACCTTTGAAGTTTGGGCAAAAACTATCGCAGCAGTGCTACACGCTGTCATGCAGCCCCATGCTGTGTGAAAGCTCACATCCGTTAACAATCCAAAAAATTTGCGCTGCTTATGCATGCAGTGTAACTGCTGACAGCGGCTTTTTGAATGCTTATGTCAGGCTAAAGATAAAAGATTTTTCTCATTGCGAAGACAAATATTATTATGTGTAGTATGTTTCAGCTTGATTAAAACCATCATTATTTGGAGGTTTTAATTAACAGACATAAAATGAAAATAATGTATCTGCGTCCTGTTATTTATCTTTTGGTGTGCATTTCAGAAAAAAAAAAACAAAAATGGTTAGAATTCAGGTGTAGTTGCAAATAGTGATTAATCATGATTAATCCACATAAAATTTTGATTAATTTGATTACAAATTTTAATCAGTTGACAGCGCTAATATATATATATATATATATATATATATAATTTATACTTTATTTATTTCTATGTATTTATTAATTCTGTTGAAACCAAAATTTAGGTCAGTAATTTCCAGCTCTTGACAGCCCTCAACAATACACATTTTGGATGTCACCCTTATCTGACACACCCATTTCAGACCCAGGAGTATTTACCAATGAACTGATGAGTTGAACCAGGTTTATTTGATTAGGGATACATACAAAATGTGCAGAGTTGGGGGTACTCCAGAAACGGGGTTAGAAATAAGTGCCCTGGAGAAGTCATTTTATGTCTATATCCAGGGTGTCCAATCCTGCTTCTGGCAAACCACCTTTGTGCATGGTTTAGCTGCAACCCTAATTAAACACAGCTGAACCAGCTAATCAGGGTCTTCAGGAGAAGCAGGTGTGTTGGAACAGATTGGAGCTAAACTCAGGAAGGTGTCCCTCCAAGGAACAAGATTGGGTGCCGTTGGTCTTTATGCACTCCAGCAAATAATAGTAATCAATACTAACTTTTTTCTTTTTTCTTTCTCATTAAAGGGACAAAGTTAAACAAATCATTTTGGAGTCAAAATAAATGACTTTTATAAGAACATTAAAGTGTTTTTAAACCTTGTGTGCATGTCATAAACCATGTTTCATAAACCAATACATGGGCACTTTAAATCCAACTGAAATGTAGCCCAACATAAATAAAAAAATATATATTTTTGACAGGTCAACTGATAATTTTGATTTCTAAAGGTCTTTAATTTTAGTGTACTTTCAGAATACAAACATTGACAGCACAAATAATATGACATTAACATTGAAAGCCTCATACTTACCATTTTTTAATTTAGCATTATTTTATCCCTGTTTTAACATATATGAAGAATGTCTAGGTTAAGAAAGTAACCCTTGTTTCCTTCAGTCGAGTCACTCCAACGTTACATATCGAAACTCGCAAGAGAGACCAATCACCTTTGAGCTTTTAAGAAAAGGCTAATGAACATTATTGTGCACTGGTTGCTTTCAGGTGCACCTCGTCACTAAGTAAGTATAAGCACAAAAGCAGTGCACCTTCAGGTTTTTGCTGAGAAGCCGAGATGGCGCAAGCGCGACCCAGGGTCATGGCGAGGGGGTGTAACGTCTCCGGCAATAAAGGGCCCCGCAGGGATGCCAGTTGTAACTGAAGCAGGGGTTGGGGGGGCGGAGCACATACCTGCATATTTGCACTTGTACGTGTGGATAATTCAATATATCAATAAAGTTATGTATATATGTGAAGGGAAACACGGCCTAACAGTGGAATATTGAGATTACAATGTAGTTCTCCGCATCTAGTTTACACTGTGGGAAACATCTGAGAGATAGCGCAGGGATCCCGTGGGAATGGCACAGCAAGCAGACACTAGGCGGCCTCCCGCTCAACTGATGTCTAGTTAAAGACATGGGAGGACACAGCCTCTACGTGGAGGTCGTAGAACGGTGTCAGCCATCCTGCAGCCTTACAAATATCTGCTAAAAATGCTCTGTGAGCCAATGCATAGGAGGAAGCAACACTCCATTTGGAATGGGCTCTTAGTCCTAAGGGACACGGCTCTCGGTGGTACAAATAATTCAGGGAGATGGGCCAACCTCTGTTTGGAGACAGCATTCCCTTTCTGCTGTCCACCATAGCAGAAAAAGAGCAACTGAGTTTGAGAGCGTCTGAAGCTCCGAGTGCGATCTATGTAGAGCCGCAATGCACGTATGGGACAAAACAACTCTAAGGCTAGGTCTTCTTCTGCAGGGGGCAGTTCTTGCAGATTTACTACTTGATTGCAGAAGGGCATGGTAGGAAGCTAGGACGCCCTCTTGATGGAGGCCAGCGCAGTCAGGAGCGCTGTCTTCAGCAACAGATATTTCAGCTCGACTGAGGCGAGGAGCTTGAATGGGGCCTGCCGCAGGCCATGGAAAGCGACGGCAAGGGCTCAACAGGATACGAGGTGTGGGGGTTAACCAGTCTCGCACCTCTAAGGAACCTCACAACCAGTTAGTGCATCCCAAGACCATTTCCAGGGAGGGGCTGCCACGAGGAGCACTAGGTCGACAAACCAGGTTCATGAGGGGCAGTATGGCGCTACCAGCAGAACCTGCTACTTGTCCTCCCTGATCTTGCCCCGGGTCTGTGCAAGGAGGCTCACTGGAGGAAAGGTGTACTTAGGCCCTGCAGGCCAGCTGTTTGCCAGTGTATCCCTGCCGAGGGGTGACTCGGAGAGGGAATGATAATAAAAAATTGGAAGGACTCAGGGAAGGCAAAGAGGTCTATCTTGGCCTCGCTGAAGTATCTCCAAATCAGCTGGACTACCTGGCGGTGGAGCCGCCGTTTTCCAGGATGGGTGGTCTGCCATGAGAGATGGTCGGCTTATCGGTGGAGTTCCTTTGGAATGTGACTCCTTTGACTCGCAGATGGCGGGCAAGTTGTGACATGTGACAAGAGCATAGACCACCCTGTTGGGGTAACACTAGGGTTGGGCATCGAGAACCGGTTCCAACTTGGAACCGTTTAAAAAATAACGATTCCATCCATAAAATTAGTTTTCGATTCCGATTATCGGTTCCAAACACGCAAGTTTTGGCTTCCATTGTGGCCACCGTATTTCCGGAAGTGCTTGCCGCGCGCTTGTTCAATTGCAGCTATGGAGAACGGTAAGCGGCGCTCAAAAGTGTGGCTTTATTTCACTCTTAAAAAGCCTGGGTCGGCACAGTGCAACACGTGTAACAAAATTATATCTTGCACGGGAGGATGCACTACAAATATGATTAAACACATACGCCTGCATGATGTACAAATCAACGAGTGTAGCGTGTTTGACGTGCTGCGCAGGTCCACTGTCTCGTCGTCCTCCTCGGGCAACTCTGCACTAACCAACGTTAAAAACGATACCTCGTCACAACAATCAGGTAAGTGATTGTAGTTTCACAATAAAGCGCTTGACCAAATTTGGTAAACAACGTTACTGAAATATTTTTTTCCCTCGTAGATGAATGTAGCGTTATTCAAATTGCCCACGCTAGTAGCAGTACTGCTTCTAATGCTAAAACGGTGGAGACTCGTGAAACTCCATTCACATTGGCAGCAAAGCAGGGGAAAATGTCAGCGGGGAAAGTGGAAGAGTGC
>JAUCMT010000013.1:3811411-3830747 GCA_032357475.1 Enteromius thamalakanensis | reverse complement strand
CTGAACAACTATTATCATGTGTCTAAATAATAAGATTTATTAATGTAAATGTAAATAATTTATTAATCATTTACTTAACTGGTTTGTAAATAACGTAATAATAATAAATAAAAAAACGATAAACTGATCATTAATAAAGTATAAAAATACAATTATTAAACGTCAAATATATGCTCAAGAACAAGACACTTACAGAAGCACTTTTAAACTGTTTACAAATGCATATTAATGTTAGACATGTGCCATGCCCATCTTGGGACTGGTGGGTTACGCTTCACCAGCCGATTCTCCCTCTGACGCTGCAGAAGACATCTCCTCCTCTCTGGGTCCCTCGAAGGAGACAGAACATTCTGAACAATAACTGTGAGGTCCCCCAGGCATCTTGCCTCGGCAATCAAGAAGCCTTTACAGCCCGCTGAACTGTCACGGAAAGGACGCAAGGGGAGCCGTCTTGCGAACTAGAGACAGGATTCAACGTAGCCATGGTCATGGGTTTTGCAATGAACACATGAGCCATCCACAATTGTCGCCTCAGCATGGTCTCGGCCCAGACACGTGAGGCAGCGCTCATGACCATCCGAAGAAGTGAGGAAACTTCTACACCCAGAAGCGCACAATCGGATCAACATTCCGGAGAACACCTTTCCAACCAAGAGAAATTGTTCTTTTTTTCTCCAGGGTTGCCAAGGGAGGACCTCTCGCAGCAACTTCGTGCACTCAGAAGGTTTCTAGCTCTATAGTAGTGCATAAAGCTTGCACTGCTTAGGCTTTTAAAAAGGCCACTAGCCTGCAGGATCCACTCGCAGGAACTTTTACAATGTCTTCCTCCAACTCAATTCTCGCGAACTTGGGGTTCACCAGCTCTGGAACGTCGCAGGCTCCTAAGCGATTGTCTGAAGTTGCAATGCATCTCTGCTCTCTTGTACTCTTATACTTATGTAGTGACAAGGTGCACCTTGATGCAATCAGTGCACGTCACTGTCCATTGGCCTTTTCTTAAAAGCTCAGTTTGCAAAGCACATCACGAACAATTACAATGGCAATAATTACTCAAATGGCAAAATGAACCACAAAACAATAAAGTGTCTTTTCTGTCTCGAATTATATGCTTCAGAGGAACCTTTTTTTTCTAGAAGGAAGAAAACCTTCACCCAGAATTGTTGTTTGATTCCTAAAATTTGCTGGATACAGTATATAAAAAAATGCAGATCAGCTCCATGTGAAATGGAAGGCAGACAGAGCTGAAAGCCTGCAGATATCCCAAACGGGGACCTTATTAAAACAGCTAAAAAGTCAAACAGAGAAATCATCAACCAGTAACAGACAAATGCAATACTCTAAAAGCCCACCCAGACAAAAGCTTGTGCACCTGAAGAATCACACCCCGAAGAAAAGAAAAAGTCAACACAGCGCAGTTATTAATGTCTTGATTTAAACATTAGGAAAATGGCACAGCTGTTTTACAAGGTGATCGCTGAACACAGAAAAAGCAGCCCCTGTGGGCAGGACTCGATCATGTACTTGCATCTAAAGGACAAGAATCAGTCAATAAAGGACAGTGATGTGAAGATTTCGGACAGGGAGGACAGATGGTTGAGAAAAGAGTGAAGAAGGCCATCTTTGTAAAACTGGAACAGCCATCTCTGAGACAAGGCCTGTCAGCTACTTACAATGCCGTCCTTTCATCTTTAGCCCAGCAGTTTCGCCCCAATTCACACAGCGATTGCAATTCGCACCATCTGGGAGGCGACTCCCACAGCGAATCAAATCTTACCACAGTGTGCGATCCAGTTAAATGTCAGGGAATCTCCTCAAACTGATGAATCCACTTGTACGAGTGGCGAAACATCTTGAACTTACAGTACAGAAGAATGTGTCCTTCCAGATGTGCAAGAATATATTTTAGAAGACATTCTAAATATATGTGCCTTGGTCTTTCTTGAAGCTCTCTTTTTAACTCAGTTTCTCAGCATGTGGGATCAGAACTTCAGAAAAACTTTTAATACTTGTGTGGTCTAATATGGAGACAGAATAATTCAGTTCAGAACTGAAAAAAAAAAAAAAACGTCACACATGATGGATCTTCCAATTATGCATTCAGTAGATGCATTTATACAGTACAAAGAAACTTACATTTAAGCAGTACATACTGTATTATCAGCATTTGTTCTCCCTGGGAATTTGCATTGTTAGTGCCATGTTTAATGCTAAATGCTATTACAAATGTAAACTAATTAAACTGCCATCAAGCTACCCTTTTAGCTATAGCTTTGTAGCTAACTAATGAATAGCATTGTTGAACTAAATATTTGAAGTATGCAGTGCTGGTCTTTCCTATACGCAAAATGTGCAAGTTGTGAAGGGCCCCCAAACCACCAGGGGGCCCTCTTGCTCTCAAAGTTGATTTAATGACTAGGGGTGTAGGACTAAAGGGTCATGAAATCCCCCATTTCAGCACTGGTTAGCTCACACCACATATAAATAAAATGCTAAAAAAGTTGGCATGGTGTATTGCGGAGTGGAGGAGGAGGAGGGGAGACAGACAACACAGACAACTATGCTTACAGGCAACACGTTCACACTATCAACTCGTTACATATTGACACTTGGTCAGGACCATTTGGCGTTTATGCACAGGGTACACCATTTTTTGACATGCAGGGTCCTCCAATGCTTTAAAGGAAAACATCACTCATTTTCCAACTCAGCCTAGAGTTAAACAGATGTTTTACCTTTCTCGAAGATCTCTGAGTCTGGCAGAATACTTTTAGCTGCAGCTTAGCATAGATCATTAAAACTGATAAGACCATTAGCATCTCACTTAAAAAATGACAAAAGATTTTCGATATTTTTCCCTTTTAAAATTTGACTCTTATAGTGACATTGTGTAGTAACACCAATGGAAAATAAAAATGTGTGATTTTCAACAGGCGCAAAGATACTAAACAGCGCTTGAAAATAGGCCCCAGCAATTTCAGCACTGTGTAATATCCTTGCTTCTCCTGCACCTATGACAACAAAGTTCCTTGATTATTCTGTCAGTCTTAGTACACAATGTAACTACAGAAGAGAGTTATACATAGGAAAAAGTTTGCAATTTTTTGGTCATTTTTGAGCTAGATGCTAATGGTCATATCTGATTCAATTATCAATGTTAAGCTGCAGCTGAATGTGCTACAGCCAGACCCGGAGATTGGCTGAATGGATTCAAAAACAGTAAAACTAACTGTTTAACTTTAGGCAAGTTGGACAATGAGCTTGCTTTTTTTTGGCATGTTTCTTTAAATAAGAAACCCTTGGCATCAATATGCTCATGCTGCTACTTACTGTTAGCTCTTGTGTGTCTCGTGACTGTTCCCTCTATAGGAGTATGTTTTTGAATAAAATGTGAGCATGTTAATAAAACTGACTCATTTACAGCTATTAATGCCTTATGATTTACTTTCTTCTTTAAAGCTATTATAAGACGACTTGGAATGCAACATGACTTGGCTTTTATACAAAAAAAAATGTAGGTGAAAATGTCTTCCATGGCGAGAACATAAACAGTTAAAGTTGGGAATGTATTCTAATGTTTGTCAGGATATTAAATCCATGCATTCAGTCTTAAAGTGACAGCAGCCGAATCAAACAACCAAATAACCTGAGAAACATTTATTTTACTTCAAACTTTCATAAGTAATGTTTATAATAATCAATACATATTAATTTAATACGGTGAAAACTATGCAGTGTTTTATTTTTAAATTTGATTGTTGGGTCTCTGTATATTAGGCTATTATAATTAGTAGGCCAAGTGTAATTTTTTTGTATCTTTGTATTGTTTTCCTATAGTTGCTTACAATTTTCTTATTAATATTTTTTATTGTATGTTTGTTGACTGTAAAACTGCTATGAAAGAACAGATGAAGTGGTTGGGGTTTTTATGTACGCACAGACAATTGCCCTCTGACAAGTACCACACAGTGATTTCTTGGAACAGATAGATTGAACTCATTCACTAAAATAAAGCTGCAAAATTACTGTAGAGAGATTGAGAGATGATAATTATTTGACTATTGTCATTTCTAGCCAAAAAAACTGTTTGCACTGTAACATAAACTGTACCTGCTGCAGTTTTATGTGTTTTTTTAAAGTCACGGAATAGTGAGTATCATTTAATAAATGGACGTGGTAGGATGATCAATGACAGTGGTTACCTGGACCTTTCTTTTTTCATGTCTGTTTTTTTTCTTCTTTATTCCTGAATAGTCAGCAAATGCAATGGGACATTTTAATTAACCATTAAACAGCTTCTACTGTAACAGCTGGAGAGTTAAAGGTGGTCACAGCATAATTTACAGAGTGATTTACACACAGATGCTGAATATTTTACACCTCACAGCTGGATAGGATGTGGCAAACAGTTTTCTATTCCAATTGGAAATAAAAATATTAGTCACAATGACTTAAATAAATTAATCTGACAGTTTTGTTTGTGAATTCAATGAATACTCAAAGAAACACCCACCCACCCACACACACACACACACACACACACACATGCTCTAGTTTTTGACACATCTCAGTTGACAGTTGAGTTGAAACAGCACCAGCGAAAATGGTAGCAGGACGGACTCCAGCGCTCTTGGGCACTGACACGTCTAATACGTTTATCGTTAATTGCAGCCTTTAGGGACATTTACTCTTGAATTAATTAATCCATTCTAGGTCTCTGTAGATATAAGATTATTCTATGAAGAGTAATATTTCACATCACTGGCCACATTTCATAAGCAATAAATTCAGCATTGACACAATGCAGTGCTGTACATGAAGTAATACAATATTTTATTCAAACTTTTAGAGAAATGCACTAAAAAAAAGTCCTCCTGAAACCTCATAAGGATGATCTCCTGTTCATAAGCATAACGTGTTACAGGGCCATTGCATCGTTCAGCATTGTGATGAAATTTGTCTTGCAAAGGGAAAATTCAACCCCCCAGAAATTCCCACGCAAACCAACAACAGCTATAATAAAACCCCACGGCCCTCGGTAGACAGTCAATTATCATTTCAGCAGACAAAGAGAAGTTTCTCTGAATAATTCAACTAATGAACGTGAGCCAAGTGTAATGAATAGCCGTCAAACTAGCTGCTTGTGATACCGTGCGTCCTGTGGCATCTGCTTCTGTTCATAAGACTTTCACGCCAGTACTACTTGCTAATGAAAGACAAAACAATTACTGGCTCGTGACTTAGATTACAAACCATAAAGCTCAACTGATAGTTTCACTTTATATTTATCAATATAAAACTAATGTTTTAAAATGGGCTGAGAACCTCTGGTTATAAGGTTTGTGGTTTTGTGTGTTTCAGTGAAGAGATGGTCAAATGATCAAACCTGTTTTATGGGACCCGCTTTTGTAATACAGCCTATAAAATGTCCTCTTACTAAAAACTGTAGAAATACATATTTAGTTGTGGACAAAATTTGGCAACTGCAATCTCAGATACAAACAAGTGATAAAAAATACCTTCCAATAATAAATGACAATTTGTCATGAAACTGAATGTTGAATCACATCCATATGAATATGATTTTTCCATTGTTGTTTAGTCTTATGATTGTAGATACTATGTATACAGTACACATCTAGTTACTATGAAAGTACACAGGTACTAGGGACACTCAATATAAAGTGGGACCATTATTTTTGATGCAAGCACGTAGTAAAGGCCACCTAACATAAAAAGTGGACCTAAATTATATACAGAGGTGAAACAAAACAAAACAAAACTTCACGTAACACAAGCAGACTGGTTTCTGATTTCACTTCATCTGTGATGATCATAATTTATTCAGTTGAACCTTATTTTCTTTTTTTGCCCCTATTTGGAGTGCATTTTTGTGCCATTTTTTGCCCCAAGCTCACATTAATTTATGTTTCTTGACCAAAGCTATCTGGAAGGGTTGGCCAGTATTAAATCACCTAGCAACCACCCAAAAAAGGAGAAAAAAAAAAGAAAAAAACCTTAGCTACAACAAAGTCATGCTCTGAAAACCCCTCAAGAACATCTCAGCACCCGCACCGCAACACCTCACTTACAATACAGTAGCGTTGTGGCAGCAACTTTTACATGCACAGAAACCGTTCACATTTCATTTCTAAAATGTCAAAATCTAGTTATTTCTGCAACTCCGTTTGGTGCCGCTATAGTGACACAGAAATGACACACTTCACCTTTTAGCGACTAAATCAATGAAAGCAGACCTGTGGCGGCATATAAAGTCATTTTTAAGTAAAATCCAGCGACAACCACCAGCAGAGAGAGCAGCGAGAGAAGATGAATCTTAAATTGCAGGTTCTGTCCATCAGCTGTTGTGTTGTAAACTCAGAGGCCCCGCTCATGCGGCTCCTACCTGAGCTGCTAATTTCAGCTGATAGCTGACAGCGTGTCACTCCGGTCCACATCCAGCATACACCTGCGCTCCACACCTGCTATCACCATTGATGGGGTGCTATTGCTATGGCTTAGTGTGGCCCTGGTGAATAAAGCTGACCATTAGTGAGGAAAAGATTTAAACAATCTATAAACTCCCTTTGTGAAAAACACTGAGAGTGTAAAGGTGAAGAACGGACATGGCAGGGATAGTAAGAGACGATCTCACCCCAGCGCACAGTCATGCTCCACAAACCTGAAATCGGCAGCTATGTCCGTCCTTTAAACCAGCGGCACGCCAAACGTTGCTATCAGCTTTTCTACCACTACTGTCAATCACTGTCATTCTGGATCAACAATGCAGAACCCCTCCTTACCTCCAACCTTTCCCCTGGCAGAGTTTCTCTCTGCAATTATTTATTTTTTAAGAGCACACACAGATCGATACAACTATTCTTTTCCGTTGCAACATCAGGTTTCTATAACAGAAAGAGTTGCTTGCCAAAGAAAGAACTTGAGTGGAACATGTACGAGAGTTACAAAAGTAACAAGAAAGAGATGCCAGTCAAAGACAAATGATAAGAAAGTCCTGAGACGACAATCCTTCATACAACTTGGTACTCATGATGAACATAATTCAACTAGAGAATGCTACTTGTTTTCTCATAGATAAGTCGTGCAGCATGTTTTTATCTAAGAAAGTAGTGAAACGTCCAACTGGTTGCTATTTTACATCTTCAATTAGGATCAATCTAAGCAAGACAAGCATACATTTAAGCAAGAGTCAATTACAAAATATATTTTAAATAAAAGTTTTCAGGGAAAGGGTATTTTCTAATGAATGCATCTTAAATGCTGTTAATTGAAATAAGTACATTATTATTTGGCCAGATTTTTGTATGTTGTTTTGCTAAAAAAAATGTTACATGCTTTTTAGAGGCTTTCAGTTGTGACTGACAGAGTGTGGCGAAAATGAGTGTTTCGTAACAAGGTGGAATTTTGGACCATCCTTACAGTATATTGAATATTTAACTATTATGTGCTAACATTCAAATAAATTATGTTTTTTTTTTAACTTATGTAAAAATATCCAGAAGGTATTTGCTTATTTGTATTTTTCATTTACTTCATTAAATATTTCTATCTTTGAGCAGAAAGAGCAGCCTGCCAGACAAAGAGCCTCAATGACACATGGCTGAGAGGGAAAGGGAAGCAGGAACAGCGAGAAATTGGAGAGGGCTTGAGACCCAGCAAAAGAGAGATGGGACAGAAAGACAGAAAACGAGAACGACAGAAAGTTGCCGCACACTGCATTGTCTAACCTCTCTCCCAGCGCATGTAGCAGCACTGACACCATGTCATTAAAGAACACCGCAGGCATCTGCTCCCAGAGAGAGAGAGATGGAGGCCAGCGTGACAAACACAGACTCGTGCAACTGTTTACTGTAAGTTTAATGATCATAACCATGACTGGCAGTCATAATAATAACTAGGGCATCACTTATGATCTGTGACGCCTCTCATTACTGTGGCTGGCAGGGTGAAGTTTGAACATGAAGTCGATGTAAACACTTTTAAGCCCGATCTCTGATCGACTTCAAGAAAGTTTAGTCCAAGTCATTAATGCGCATAAAATGATTGTATTGTACGGCATTTGTAATGCATGTAGTTTACATATGCTGTATGCAACCACGACTGCATCTACTGTTTGTATGTATACTGTATGACGTGTATTTGATTGTTATATTTTATGGCTTCTATTAATCAGTTCTGTTTTCTCTCTTGCAGCATTTGTTCAAATTGTTTTAGTAAATGAAATGTTTAAAATTCAGTGCGGAGCATAAAATGCCATATATACATGCACGTGTGACTGCATACTACATTTGCGATGACTGAAGGAAATTAACAGTTTCAAAGTATAAAGTAGGTTAAATAGAAGCTTAAAAGACAAATCACAAATCAGAATGCAAGTACCACACTGACATCCATGCTATCCTTGCACAACCTTGAGTACAAGTACGACAAAGCAGCTCTACACAGAATAATACTAATTAATTAAGTGCTACAAAAGTTTCCAGCATCATTCCATCGTATTACAGTAATTGACATTTTTTTACTCGTGTCATCTTAATCTCTTATTTTATTCATTTGCATATATTAATTTTATTTATTATCTTAAATCCTTTGAAAAGGGCCTCAGCATAGCCTGAGCATGTCAAAATAGTTGCATATAAGCTGTGTTACACTAATTTAAGAAAATGAACAAGGACAGCCATTATTGTACTCACATTCTATATATGCTCAATATTCTACAGTCTATAGTGAATAAATCAGTTTGCACATACAGATTAATAATAATTAAAAAAAAACTCCTGGTGTATCAAAAAAAAACTTTTTAAAGTTTAATATTTAGAGTAACAATAAAATGAAATAAATGTATCACTATCAGACATACCAACAAGGGTTTGAAGTCGTTTGAGAAGAACACTGGTGGTTTTATCGCGAGGAAGCATTTCTGCACCGAGAGCACAGAACACTATGCATGTGTAAAAGTGCACTCTCGCGAGAATGGCGCTAAGTAGCGCTCGCTCAGCGCTCTTTCAGCTGCTCAAAGACTGATCAAATGTCAGATCTCTCCGCTCCTGTGATTGGTAATTTTCAACACATACCGCTATCGTGACTTTAATTTACTCGCCCAGGGAGTAATTCAATGTAGAACCGCCACTGGAGAAGAATTAATTCCACACATGAAATATCAATCTTTTTTGTATTTTCACTTTTTCTCAAATGAATAATTTGCATTGTGCCTTAAAAATGCACTAACCCAACTCTTACACCTTATTGCATTAATAATAGATTCCAAATAATATTTTGTAAATCCTGATTTAAAAACAAAGTCTACTGACACATGCGTTATCTGTTTTTTTTTTAATCACTCTCTGTTTTCCTAAAACCTGATTCCAAACTTTACGTATTTACTTTTTTTTTTGTTTTTCAAAGATTTTTCAACCTTTGATTGCCAGGTTTAATTAATTTGTGGTCTAACCTTGGCGTCTCTCTTTCCTCAGACTTTATTCAGCAGCTCAATGCCACATACACAAACAATTAAAAGATAACTTTGGAATTTTTTGTCTTTTATTCTGGTGAGCACACAACAATAGAATTGAGAAAGTGAGAATTTTGAAAGTCGCTCGTGCTGATTAGCGTATGGAGCCTGAAACCGTGAGATTTTAATCATCAAACCGTTGTATGTGGGAGTTAATTTTGACTGGCAAATGCTTTCCCCTTCACACTGTTTTCTGAAACGCACCGATACGCCAAAGTCCTTCACAGTTCTAACTTCACAGAGCCTAAGCTCATACGATACACATGCAAAACAAATTCAACTAAATCTATTATATACACAGAAATATAAGCTGGTAAAAGTATTTTTAGAAAGCAACCTCAGTTTCTATCACCCTTCAGAAGATCTACTGTATATGACAGGTAACTATAGATTTATTCCATTCATACATGACAAGAAGCACCTTGCACAAAACATGTCCATCAAAACTCTCCCAATTTCCTGGATGTCGTGTAATAAATTACCCCTGAATGAAAATCGCCAGAGAAATGCAACTTTGATCTGTAACCATTCGGCCGAGGGCTGTGTGGGGTTTGTGCTTCTTCAAGGCGAGTGATGCAGCGGTGGGAGTAGGAGTCTCCACTCGGGAAAAGACAAAGAGAATGTATTGCCCATGCTGACTAGGGAGTGTGGGGGAGGACTAGGCATGTGTTCTAGTTAATGACATGTCACCAACAGGGATGAAAGGTCAAAACTTAACACAGTTCACAGGAAGGAATACTACATTACTTGCCGTGTTGCCATACTCTAAGGGCTTCCTGCACAACGCTAGAATGTGTCACGCTGTGGTTTGCACTGAGTAGATTAACTGATGTCTGCTGCTGGGAGCCTCATTGGTCCGAAAAATGATGAGCTTGCTGAATCTGTTTATAAAACTGCTTCCTTTCATCCTTTTCGTTCTTTTTTTGTGTTTGCCACATGTGCTGAAGATGAAATAAACTTTAGTTTTGGTAAAGCATGAAAATAACATCTGGTTAGAAACTCTCATCATGTGTCATAGTTGCCTGCGAAACAGATCATAATCTTAATGCCAGAAACATACTAGATCCCATTGTACATACATAACATCCTCAATGGGGCTGTACCAAATACAGTAGCTAACTTTAACCTGCTCTGCAAGATTTTCTTCAAACTGTTGACCTGAAAGATAAAACCAAATGTAGCGTAACACTTATCAGTACTGCCTACTGTAGCTCTATAAATGCAACAGTTTTGGGGGAAGTGACTTTTAAAAGTAATGCATTACAATATTGCATTGCTCCATTAAAAAGTACTTGTCAGAACATTACTTGTAATATATTTTAATTAATTAATTAAATAAATAAATAAATGTAAACGCTCTTTTGCACCAAAATAAATTAATAAGCCTCAAGCCTCTGAGAAGGTTTTTAAAACTAGCATGCAGTTAATGGAAAACTATCAGAAGACTTCCAACATGACTGAGATCCGTTTTGAAAGACTTGACTTTGAATCCAGATTAAAAACATGTCAAGACTTATAAACATGTTATTCTGACACATTTCAGAATGTACTCCCACAGAATAAGGCTTGCATTGGTAGAAGTATTTGTGTAGCATGATGCTGAAGTGTCTCATGTCTGCATCGTCTGTCCTGATGTTCGTTTTTTCAGTTGTTAAGTCTGATGACAAATTATATAATTAGCATAAGTGATTTTTAAGCAATAACAAGCAGATTTGTTACGTGTGGGCTCATCCGTTTGAAGATTAGAGTGTCTCTCTGCAGGTGTATTTGTGAGATGAAGTGATTTGTTTGTGTACAGCATCTAGTATGCAGCATCTGTTTGCTCCCCCTCACTATCCAGGCAATCTAACTAAACTGCATGATAGCCTTCCGCTGCCCAACACCATGCTTAAAGATTTCTGTGTGGAAACTGTCAGACCACAGTTTAGAGACCAGATGTCACTTCTGTACAAGATAAACGGATGTTCTGCTGCTCCTGAGGACACTTCCTGAACCATTATTCTCTCACGCCTTCAGGGCCACCGGCTCAGGCGGCTCTCCATCTTTGAAATTTAATTGCTCAGTCTTCTCAGACTTCTGGTTAAACTTAACATTGTCCTCCAGGTAAATCAAGAGGTTGGCTGAGATGAAGTGGACTTATTCTGAGCCCAACTGTATATAAAACACCAACCTCTAAAAAACAGCCTTTCCAATAGCACATATCTTTGTTTTACTTATCTTACTTGTCTTTAATTATTCTAAAATAGGAACAATAGTTAGTCAGTAAACGATTAAAAACATCAGTAGTATAGGGAAGTATAGGGATTGTGATGTGACAGAACCAATTTAAACGTATGTAAAACTTCATTTTTAAAATTAAAGTTTTTCATACTCAAGCACATTCATTAGGTGCATGCTGGAGTGGACAAGTGTATTTGTTGGCTGCTTTTCCTTTAGTATCTGTGCCAACTCATCCATTATTTTATTTTTTTTGCATTAAATCTTTTGGTTTTGTGAAGAATTTTGTGTGTAAGCACATTTTATATTTTATGTCTACAAAACTAATTTTGAGCAATTAAAGCAAGATCAAGAGAACATCCCAACTTTGACTGTCAGTAAGTTTGCCGATGCGCACGCACACACACATAAAACATTCTGTGTAAAAAATAATGTAATTATACTGTAATAAATATGTTATAACACTTTCCATCCTTTAATGTAGAAGGTGTTCATTGACTGCATTCACTGGTGTCCAACTGAAAAAAAGAAGAAAAAGAAGGGGAAAAAATGTCCATAGTTCCTCTGGACGACAGCTGATCTGTCCATCTAGCGTGTATTGTTGTAAATGTCAGGTCTTAAAGGAGCTGCTACAGCAGACATTAGGCCTCCAGGGAGCTTGGGAGTGTGTGATATTTCACACTCTGCTCTTGAGCAGATGAGAGGGACCTGTGGACATTCACTCAGGAGAGAGAAGATTCACATTCAGTTCTCACACACCTTCAGTTCCCTATGAGTTCAGCTCAATTTCAATCGTGCTTACAAAGGCCTCTGCGTTCTCTCAATCCGCAGTTGAGAATTCATGCGAGGATACACCAGGAAAGTGTTTGTCTAATGTGCAAAACTGAAAAGAAATGTGACTTCTTGTAAAAGCAAATAAAATCTGGAGTGCTTGAAATGTTGTTTCAGTACAAAGTCTTAGAATTACTGTAATTGTACAATAGATAAAAGCATTTAATGTTTTAGGTTTGTTTTTTTTTTTCTCCAAAAGATAGTGTATTTCCAGTTTTCATGTTCTGCATAACACAGCATCACATATAATTATGCTGAATTTCAAAAGAAACTAGTTGCATTTGTGTACTGAGCATTGAACATGGTCTAGTACATGCCCTTAATAACCAGAGCTTGTAAACACAATATCATTTATAGATCATCTCAACCCTGTATTGCAATTTTTAGTCCAGTGGTCTTCTTCATTTATCATCCATGTGATAATACTGCCTTTTATGAAAACACTTTTGCTCAGCTTTCCTGAAGGGTGAAATCATTTGTAAGCTCTAGTTTGCGTTTTGAAGAGCACATTAATCATTAGGGACAGTTGGACTATATGTAAATTAATGGCATAGTGGTGCTAAAACTTTGACAAATTGCAGTTTCCTCTTTTTCTTCAACAAAAGGAAAGCCCTCTGTTATTTTAATGACCCTAAAAAATCCAGAAGCTCATGGTTACATGTCCACCCTTTAGCAGAGCAGGTCCTCCCTTAGGAACGTCATTAGGAGAATCAGTCAATACAGCCCATTTGGAAACTAGTACGGTGGAGCGCATGATAAAAAGAGAGAGAGAGAGAGAAAGACAAAATAAGAAGAAAATGTATAGTTATTCAGCTTAAAAGCTATTTAAATATAAAAAAAGTTCAATATCATATGTGCAAAAATTATATAAATATACAGCATATCTATTATCCACTCCAGCAACACTAAACAAGAAATGTTGATACTCATACAGTACTGTAATATTGCAATTATTAAAATAATCATTATTACAATATAACATCTAAACTGTTAAAACATGAAGACACATAAAAAAGTGCAAGCATAATGGAGCCAGACAGTTAACTAAACACATTATTTTACATAATTATAAGCAAAACTTTTAGAGCGCAAATAGTAAAACTTTCTTTTAGAGTCAGAATGTATTACAAAAAGATTAATTGAATTAATTTTTGATTAATTAACTGTTTTATTTAGTTTAGTCTTTTGATGGCCATAATGGTTGAAATACAAACATTTTAAGTCTTCATTTCTGCTTAATGGTTTTAACAAAAGAAAATAAAACAAAGATCTTTCCTCATACCTCCTGGTGCCTGTTTAAGTGTCCCCTGGGCTGCGCGTGCCCCTTGTTTGGAGTCGCTGATCTAGAGCACTAAATATTCTGTACTAAAGGGCTGACAAAAACTGCTCTGTGAATCTGTGAATATTAGCCGGGTTGGGCATAAAATCAATATACCTAAGGCGTGAGAGCTAAAGCTTGTCAGTGGATCTAAATGGCTCTGTGCTCATATGCAGTCATACGCACACATCACCAACCCTTACACACACAGCGGTGGCCAGTTTAGTTCAGTCTACAGGACTTTTTCCCAGATAATTATAGTATGATCTAGTCTGCTTTTGACAAACTGCAGGTGAGTTTTTTTATGGCTTTAAACAAACATGGTTACAACATTTGATATTAATGCACATGTGGTCATTCCCGACTATTATGCTTTGTTGCTTAATAAAATACCTTATCATTCTTCTGCCAATACTGACACATTAGTGTTAATTACAATTTAAAGCTTGTTAATGCCATGACATTTGAGAATCCTAATTGTCATTCTCGCTGATTCAGTTTAAATTATGTAACAAATAAAATAAAATAAAATAAAATAAAAAGCTTTTTAACTTTTATTCTCCTTGCATTTCAATTTGGTAGTGCAGCCCACTAATATACAGTATGTGCACAAGTACTTTTATGTAACAGTTGAGTTCATTTGTAATTCAGACAGGATTTAGCTGATGTGCTATCAAGTACTGTCCTACAAACATGTTTCCTTTTGCAAAATTCAGCTTTTTTATCCAAAATATTCATCATTAAGTAGTAGTGAAATATGTTCAAAATTTATCACAATTATAAATTTGATAAATAATCTAAATTAATTTAGATTTTTAATTAATTAATCGAAATTAATCGCATTTTAATCGCATATTTGAGAAGTTAGAAGTACGTTTTTTTCATATGGATTTTTAGTATACCATTGAATAATGACTGAATACATAAGCTTAAGCTACAAAATATTGTTTATTTTTGTTCAACCAAGTCCAACACATTACATTACACCAATATAGTGCCGTGCATGGTTTGACATTGAGCCGTATATACTACACACAACTGTTGTTCACTGACGAGCTGCGCAGGACATGTTCATTATCAGTGTGGATTTGCACAACTCGTCAGTGAACAACAGCTGTGTGTAGTATATACGGCTCAATGTGAAATCACGCATCGGTCCGCCGAAACTCATCAAGTGAGAAACGTTCTTCGATGTAAAAATAAATGCGATTAAAATGCGTAAAAAAAAATTACGCGTTATTTTTGTGTAATTAAATAATCTAAATTAACGTAAATTAAGTCCCGGCCCTATTAATTACATATTTATTTTACATCTATAAAATGTCAGACTTCTGTAAAAGTATGAAAATTGACACAAACTTATCTGTTCTGACAATTTAGAAATAGCCAGAAGTTTACTAATCATAACTATAAGCAAATGTTTTTAAGTACAAATGTTAACACTTTATTTTAGGGTCTCTTAACTGGTGTTTATTAGAATATTACTAGCATTTATTAGTACTAGTCAAACACATATTAATGCCTGTTTTACATGATCTTTTTCTAAATCCCTAGTCATACCTAATACCTAAACTTAACAACTACCTTATTAACTATCAATAAGCAGCAAATTATGAATAATAAAAAAAAAAAAAGTTAATTAGTGAATTAGTGTTTCCTTTTCTAAAGTGTCACTGCACAAACACTTTACCAACACATTGTTATTTATTCTAATGCTAATTTCAAATTGTCATAACTAATTGCTGCAAAAATTATTATTAGTGAAAAAATCACTGGTTATATAGTCCCATAAATCAGACTTAGGAGAGAAAGATGGAGTACCTGTATCTGGCTACTCATTTTTACAGTATATGATAATACATGGCTAGATATTCTTTATAAATTAGCAGAGTGAGTCTATTTTTATTCCACAAGTAAGTATTAGTCTAATGTAAAGGAGAGCTTGCTTTTTGCTTGAGCTCAACTTACTCTTTCCTGCTTCTAAGAGTTACAAATTATATTATATGCACTATTTTAATTTGTAAAATCCCTACATTAACACCATTTTTGCCTTTTTCAACCACCACGGAATATCCCCTCTCCCCACCTCCATCAGCCCATTCTAGCTGCTTGCTTTCCTAAATGGCCACAGCTTCAATGTATGTTTTACATATGAGTTGAGTGTATATTGTCAGCTGGCTCTAGTGAGCTGTCCGGCTCTAAGGGTGTGAGACGGAGCCAATGAAAACAACATCTCCTTCAGTGGCTCCTTTCCAAAATGCAATTTAGTGTGTAATCTATGGAAATCTGCTCGAGAACGCGCTGTATGAGGTAGACAGACGATTATGCTTAATGTGCGTGCAGCAAATACTGTGAGAAAGGCTGCATTCAGCCAGAAACGAACTGTTTTCTAGAATTCCATGGTAACCTGACTCTGTGACTGGAGAAATATTACAATAGCGGTAGCTAAATATAAAGGACCCAAAGTAAGAGTGCCATTTTATTACTCATGCAAGTTGACAGTCTTTTCAGCCACTTATTGTAGACAGTCTGCAAATCAGTCATCAAACCTAAGATTCCGAAAACATAAGCGTACACCCGGAAAATCTCACCTGCCGAGTTTTAGAGGCTATGCTTGGAATGGCATGCCTCCATACTAATCTTACTCTTTCTGCAGAAAACGGTATAGTGCAATAGTGGGCAATGCACTGCATGTTGGTCTGGCTGAGCCGATACTGTATATCTACAAGTACATGCACTATAATTATATTGCCATGTGGAAAAAAAAAAGAAGAGAGGCCACCAACTGGACCAATCAGCCAAAGGCAATGCATTATTTTGTTTGCCCTAAAAGTCTGTGAGCTTGATTTCCTGCTTTTTACTGGATTCTGCACTTTTGAGCGTGTGATCATTAACAAAACAAGACTGAGCAGTACAAAGCTCTTTTAAAGAGATGGAAGTAGCCTACAGTACATTGGCTCCAAATTGCTCCTAAATATAGTCATTATTTGGTATTAGTGGGTTTGATTTGGATTACAAAATTTGGAATGATTGGCAAAATAATGTGTTTGAAAATCTTTAAATGTTACTTTGGTGTAGGTGTATGTGTGTGCTTCAGATTGAATGAAGTATTTATATTGCTCACAATTCTTCAGCTTACATTTAAAAAAGATTTCTATTTGCACAATGCTGAAAAGAAAGCGTTGGTGTTACTTGGATGTCTTTGAGAGACATAAGAGCCACAGACATGCAGGAGACAGTATATCACAGATCATGCTAAAATGTTGAATGTTGAACAATGCATTTGACCTGATCTTCCATTTACAGTAAAAAATAAAAGAATGCAAAACAATTACAGCTGTGTTTTTTTTCTGTTTGTTTTTTGGATTGGATATTTTGATAGTAATTTAATATGGAAAATTACAGTTGTTATATCCAAATTGATGTCTGAATGCCTTTCAATTACCATGCAACAATATTTTCATGTGAGATCTTGTGACAACATTCAGCATGCTTAAAACAACAGATGAAATAGCATTTAATTATCCAGAATGTTCTTATGTGGTACATTTCTAATATTGACCCACAACCATAGACTATACCCAGGGACTATACCCAGGGATACTATAAATAAATATGATTTAGGGTAATAGGTTACATACTCAGGTGCCTAAATATATCTTTGTTTACGCATAAGGCTGCAAATTATGCTATTGTTGTATTTTGAATTCATTGTCTTTGAATTCAATGGTTTTGTGTCAGTGCTGCATTCTGTAGTATATTCAAAAGTGCCCATTTCAAAATTGCTTCTTAACTAAAAGCTGCACACAGTACATTCCAAATGGCAATGATCTGCCTAGAAATTCCTGGGAAATAACTCCATAAGCAGCATGGAGCAAATTACCCTGAACTGTTCATTTAGAACAATGGCACAGAGGACCATCTTTTTTTTCTGTCCTGTGGGATCTACTGCATCCCAATGCAGTCAGTGCGCCTGAACTTTCCATGAGAACAATCAATTTGAGAGTTAGATGAAAAAAAAAACCCTTTAATAGGAGTAAAGCAGCCTTTTTAAACATCAGGCACAAATATCGTCAGCTTCGTTTAATCTGCGGTTTGAAAATAACAGTAGTTGTAATGTTAGGTAATTAAGACAAATATTCCCAGAGGAGTATAATAAATGGTGAATATATACAAAGTTACAGCACCCAGGGGTCTAATATATAAATATTAATCTAATTGTACTCGTAAATAATGTACTACAGGTTTGTTCCAGATTCAAAACAAGTGAACTCAACTTGCAGAATTCATTGCGACAGACAATAACTTAATATAAATTTGCAGTTAGAGCAATGCAAGCATCTTAAGACCATAATGCTAATATTTTTGTTTATATACAGTATACAACTGAAAAAATACTTTGCTTTAACTCTCCTGTAAAATGTGTGTTATTTGGGAAATTGGCTAAACTGTCTTTTTTTTTTGCAGGTGTATGTTTAATTAGTGAACAATTCATATTAATTTGCACAATTCTTACATAATTTTTACAGTTTCATAAAAGGTACTCAAGGTACACCGATCATTAGATTTACAGGTGAACTTAGGATTTTTTTTATTTATTTTTTTTTTTATTACAATTCGGACACACGTGTGCGTGTGTGTGTGTGTGTGTGTTTTAGCATCAAACAGTAATGGCAAAAATGTCTATTCAGCGCAAGAGAAGACAAAATCTAAAAACACTTTGCACATGTCTTGAAAATGCAAGCCAGTGCATTAATGATTATATATTGCAAATGCATGACAAATTGCCACTTTCATCTACTGTGGCTAAATTTATTTATTTATTTATTTATTTATTCGGCTTCTTGGTCCATTAACACAGTGAGGTTGAGCTGAGAGCAGGCAAATGGAAAAAGCAACTCGAAGGGTGCAGAAAGCAAACTTGCTGGAGACAGACGGACTGAAAAAAGTTAGCATTGAGTGTGACACCCGTGATGGATAGCAGGCAGCGAGAGAAGTTTCTGTTTCTCTGCAGAGCACACATCATTTCCCATCAGCCGTATGCACAATTTCTCCAACAGGAAACGCAAAGTGGAATGCTCAGGCGGCCACTTGAGAAAGAACGATTATTTTTTTGTTTTTTTCAGCAGGGTGAAAGCTCTGACATATGTACAGTATTAAACACACCAGACAAAGAATCCACCTCACTATATACTTGTCAGGCTTTAGTCAAAGACTCCTGCTGTGTTCCTAAGCATTTCCAACAGTCCTGCATTTTTACCATGCTGTATTTTATGATATGTTTTATTATAACATATATATTATATCACAGAAAGGCACAAACTCACTTCCCAGAAGGTTTTTGTGAAAGCATCTACTAAGTACATTACAGTTTTTTACAATCGCTATGACAGTTTTTTCAAAACATTTAACAAGTTTTCTAAACTCTTAACACGGTTAGC
>JAUCMT010000013.1:3792622-3804021 GCA_032357475.1 Enteromius thamalakanensis | reverse complement strand
GGGGGGGGGGGGGCGCCAGAAGCGAGTCTCGCCCGGGGAGCAATTTAGTGTAGAACCGCCACTGTTCTTGAGCATACAGTATATACAATGTTTAATAATAGTATTTTCATACTTAATAATCATAACACAGAATTTTTTTTTCCAGATGTAAAAAATGCAATCGACTCTACACTTGATAAATTAAAAACAAACCTTCAATTTCATAGAAGAAAAATAAAATAAATAAGTGTACAGTTACACAGTTTTATATTTTTTTGCATCTTGAATTTAATAGTTCTGTATCTCTCTGTGTTGTGTTTTTTTTTTCTTTTTTCTTTTTTTTCTTTTAGGCAGATAACAGGGCCTTTAAAGTCTCTTTTGTGCATTTAGATATGCTTATAAATCAAGAACAAGGCATTTATAACTGTATTTATAAACTGCTAATTACTATTAATGGTGGAACAACGCTTTATAAATGATGAACTGACTAGTTACTAATGCTTAACCAATGATTCATAGCATGTAGTTATTATAATTATTAGCATTACACAAAACCAAATGAACTATACCCGCCATTAACATTTACCAAGACATTATTTTACTTCTTACAATAGGATGTTTGTTCCCAAAGTCTTCTGTGTTTAAAACCTCTACACAGACCACACAATATCCAAGTATTATAAGATTCAGACACTTAGTTTTGTGATGGTGATAGCAGGAAATGTTCTGATGTCTCTGTCATTCAGATTTGAGCATGACTGGAAGCGAGGGCACCACAACTTCCTGTACAACTTCTTCTGTTATTATTATTCTGTTCAGAATAGACCACAAACCATTCTATTAGAGATTTCTTTTGGTCTTCTAGATCTTGTCTTGGCTTCAACAGTTCCTTTTTAGCGTATTGACATTTCGGACTGAGGATATTGCAAACAGGAAACATTTAGATGTGTCTGTATTGCGTTCCTCTGCCTTGTGACTGAGTTATCTTGAGATTGCAATCCTCAGCCAGCTGCTTGGTAAAGCCCATGGATGTTTAGTTTACAATTCTCAAGAGATACTACGAGTCTAAAAGTTTATTGGGTTCTGGAATTGTCATTATTGACCAAAAAACTCACTAGGGGATGTGCCTAAACCTTTGCACGTGTTTGTGTAATTTTGGATCTTCTTCACAACCATTGTGTAGTACATACACATGGAAGTCAATTTCAAAGTTTTCATTTTTACTTGGTATACTATTTATACCGACAAATAAATAAAATGTAACTTAGATATTTTCTTGTAAATTAAAAAGTAGATCTTTAATTAGTTACTTAAAGAAAAGTTATTTTGTAACTCACTTTATTTATAATGCTTTTACCCAACACTGATTCCAATCGTTTTTCCATAGAGCAAAAGACAAACAGTAGTGAGACTGCATTAGGTGTATTCAGATTACCTTTTACACTGAATGTGAAACATACTAAAGTCTGCAACATCACAGTACTACTGTTGTACCAAGTTTCTTGCCATGCACCTTGGTTCAGTTTTCACAGCAGCCAGACTCTGATGTCAAATGAACTCAGGTTTGCACCAAACACTGGAGTGTGAAAATGCTCTCAGCTATGTATGACAGTCAGCACTGCAGCATGAATAATTCGCACCTACTCACCAAGCTTTTGAACTCACCATAAGGGATCTTTTGGGTGCCAGCATGAAAACCATAATTTCAATCCAAATGATTATGACACTGGATTAGATTCAGTGAAGTTTGATCTCCTTTTGTTCTATTTGGTAAGAAAGAATTACATAGACTTATCAGCAACATGATTTAAACCACTGATGGCAAGTGAATAACATTGATTATATGATTACAGTAGCATGGAATGGGCAGGGCATATTAGACATCAGGTAGGTAGTCAGTTCTTGAATTTCATGTTAAGGAAGCATGAAAAATGGCCAAGTGAATAGATCTAAATGACTTTGACAAAGGCCAAATAGTGGCCAGTGATGACTGGGTTTTCAAAGCAGTAAGTCTTGGGGTGTTCCTAGTGCGCACTTGGTACCTACCAAGTAGTGCAAGGAAGGACAATTGGTGAACCTTCATCAGGGTCAATGAAGCCCAAGGCTTGTTGATGCATGTAGGGAGCGAAAGTGAGCTTGTCTCGCCCAGTAACACTAACAAAAAGAGCTACTGTGATTCAATTATAGAAGTTCTATGATAGCAATTTTTCAGAACACACAGTGTATCATGTTTTGCTGCATATGTATCTGCAGACTGGACATAGCCCCATTACGACCTATATCCATTCCTGAAAGTGCCTGCAGTGGGCAACGTGAGCATCAGAAGTAGACAATGGAGCAATGGAAGTTGCCTGGTGTGATAAACCACATTTTTATTTAGATGAGTTGGACAAACTGGGTACTTGAGTGTCTTTCACTATGGAAACCAGTGTTATGCTTTGGATAATTGTTAAGACCACTTGGCTCGTACAGTGATTGTAACATAAAAGGGAGACCACACCGATTGCTACTTTTAACAAATAATGTTTTTTTTTTTTTTTACAAAATAAAAGTGTATCAGTAAATGTAATGGTTAACCAAAAATGTAGTGTACATTAGTAGAATGAAACGTGTGGTGAGCGGAGATAAGGGCGAAGAGCAAAGCAGCCAATACCTGCACGGACCGACAGCCCGAACCGGAGAGACCAAGAGAACCCGGAAGGCCTCTTTTAACAGGTCATCCGTTAACATTCACAACTGTCACAACGTCACATTCACCTGTCCCTGGATCAGCACCCACAGAAGACACACAAACACCTGCAACCCGGTCGCAATCACCTGATTACTGACACCTGCTCATCATAAAAGATCGCTCAGTCAAACACTCAATGGCTGAGCTTGAGGTTTACAAGCTCATACCTACCTGAACCCGCTCAATTACCTGGTTGAACTCTCATCTGTATCCCACAGAGGAAGAACTGTGGCTGAAAGGAACTTTTAAGAGACCATTCAAAGACTGAGTATACTTACCTTATACTTACCGATCTGATTACTTACCTGAAACCTCGCTTATGGAAACCTCTGCCTCACTGCTCTCACTCTGTGAATTGACTTATCTGAAATACTACCAGCAGAGTATCTGATTTATGTTCTGAGACTTTTGATAATGCACGTCACGTTTATATTACCTGCTGGAGTTGAATTTCTGTTTGAGCACAAATAAACTCACCTGTTAACGTGAATCACTTTTGTCTGTCTTCTCTGAGCGTGACAACAACCAGGAGCTTCACCTGTAGGACTAAAACAGACAGACAGACGACAACCATAAAACACAGACAAATGACAAGCTGCCCAGCCGGTTGTAACATCACCCCCCCTTTGAAGACAGAGACCCATTTTAATGGGACTCTAAAAAAAAAACATTAAACCATCCCCAAGTGCACCTCATTTATCACAAGGCAACTAGACCAACAGTGACCATTGTCACCTGCTCCACCCTTACCACATTCTGCAACCAGCAAATCCAGGTACCATGGACAGCTAATTAAGGCAAGCCGAACAGACACAGAATTGAGCGGGAAAAACAGACACCATTAAACTAGCTCATCCGGAGCACGAGAGAGTGCATCCGCTAACACATTCTCCACGCCTCGAATGTGCCGAATAATTAACCGAAAAGGTTGTAGAAATAGTGCCCAACGTAAAAGGCGTTGACTGGCAGAATTTTTTAAGGAGTGGAGGAAAGTGAGGGGATTATGGTCCGAATAAACCACAATTGGATGTAGACCCCCACCCACATAGACCTCGAAATGCTGCAGTGCCCAAATAAGTGCCAAAGCCTCCTTCTCGATAACAGAGTAATTAAACTGGTGCTTGTTAAATTTGCGTGAAAAATAACAAACAGGTTTTTCAATCCCCTTTTCATCGCTCTGTAAAAGAACGGCACCCGCCCCAACCTGACTCGCGTCAACCTGAAGCTGGAAGGGCTGATCCAATTTAGGCGCAGCCAAGACCGGCGCCGAACTCAATAACAACTTAGCATTTTGAAACGCCTGTTGACACTCGGCGGACCAAACAAACTTAGCCGTGCTCTTCAATAAATTGGTCAGTGGAGATACAACCGTGGAAAAGTTGCAACAAAAATTCCGGTAATAGCCAATCATATCCAGAAAGCGCATCAATTCTTTCTTTGTGGATGGCGGGGAAAAGTTCTCTATGGCCACGACCTTCGCATTTACTGGCCGCACCTTACCCTGGCCCACCACTTTACCTAAATAAACGACAGTGGCCTGGGCAAACTCACATTTGGCAAGGTTCACAGTAAGAGTTGCTGCCACCAACCTCTGGAAGAGTGCACGAATACGTGCCAAATGATCATGCCAAGTATCGGCGTAACAGACCACGTCGTCTAAATAAACGGCACACCCCTCCAATCCCGTAACTACACCGTTCATAAGACGCTGAAAGGTTGAGGGGGCGTTCCGAAGGCCAAAACTCATCCTAGAGTAAGAGTACAAACCAGAAGATGTAACAAATGCAGACACCTCCTGTGCTCTCGGTGTTAGCGGTACCTGATAATACCCCTTTAACAAATCAAACTTACTAACATACTGCGCACTACCGACCTGATCCACACAATCCTCAATAGGAGGCAATGGAAAGCAATCAGGCTTTGTCAATGCATTAACCTTCCTATAATCTGTACAAAACCTATACGTTTGATCTGATTTTTTAACTAACAAACACGGTGATGCCCAGCTGGAATAAGACGGTTTGGCTAGGCCATTATCAAGAAGATATTGGACACTAGCCTCCATACTTTTACGCTTCTCCAACGGCAGTCGATAAAACCTCTGCTTAACCGGGCGGGCACCCTGTGTGTCAATATCATGCTCGATTAAAGTCGTACAGGTCGGAGTGTCAGAAAATAAAGACAAAAATTCAAAAATTAAAGACTTTAACTCATCACGCTGTGTCCCATTTAAATGCCCCAACATACTATCCAGTTCAGCCAGCTTCTGCGTGTTATTCAAGCACCCATGTAAAACTGCATCGTCTGGAAACTGCACCCCATCCTCAGCTGCCACCTGAGCGACGTTCGACAGCCCTTCTCCAACATCCAATCCTACAGGACTGTCTACATGGCCAGTCACCACCCTTGAAGATGCAGAATAATACGGCTTCAGCAAGTTAACATGGCAAAGCTGTGTTGATCTTCTACGTTCAGGAGTAGACAACAAATAATTCGTCTCAGAGACTTTACGGATAATTGTAAAAGGGCCCAAGTACTTGGCTGTTAAAGATGAACCAGGGATAGGCAGCAACGCTACCACCTGATCCCCGGGATTAAACACCCTGACCTCTGCCTTGCGATCATACCGCTGTTTCATTTTGTTCTGAGCTGCACTCAGATGTTCACTAGCCAACTTCCAAGACAAAAATAATTTACGGCGGAAACCATGGACATAATCCACCAAACTGGCAGGGGTTTTTGACTGGTCTAATTCAGAGTTCAAGACAGACAAAGATGTTCGTACTTTGTGACCAAAAACTAAGTCATTGGGACAAAACCCTGTACTTTCTTGAACAACTCCACGGGCAGCCAACAAAAGCCATGGTAAAACCTCTTCCCAATCCTTCTTCATTTCAATGCAATATGCGCGTAACAAAGATTTCAAGGTTGCATGAAAGCGTTCCAGCGCTCCCTGGCTTTGAGCATGATAAGCACTACTCAAATGGTGCTTCACACGTAACAGTCTAAGAGCAGCTGCAAACTTCTTGGAGGTAAAGTTCGAACCTCGGTCGCTTTGAACTATCTTCGGGATACCAAAAACAGAAATAAACTGTGACAAACATTTCATAATGGACTTTGTGGTTATTGCCCTTAAAGCATATGCAGCTGGATATCGTGTCGCCTGGCACATTACTGTAAACAGATATTTACATCCAGTTTTAGATGGAGTTAACGGACCTACACAATCAATAATGATGTGTTCAAACGGCGTACCTACGGACTGAATGGGCTGTAAGGGAGCAGGCTTGATTGTAGTATTTAACTTCCCTGCCACTTGACAAACATGACAAGTTCTTACGAACCTCCTTACATCGCGCTTGATCCGTGGCCAATAAAAATGTTGTAATATATGATTATAGGTCTTCTTAACACCAAAATGTCCAGACTCTATACCATGCGCTGTTTTCAGAACTAGATCGCGATACTCTTCAGGTACCACGACCTGCATCACCTGATCTGCCACATCAGGATCAACACAAGGCGACCACTTTCGAAGCAAGAGACCATTTTGCACAAGATAGCCTTTACCCGGATCAGCTCCAGCAAGAGCAAAAAATTTTTCCAGAATTTGATCTTTTCTTTGAGCTTCAACCAGCACATCATAAGACAACGGCGCAGGCAATTCTGGAACAAACAAACCAGACACAGACTTTTTAGACCCGTCAAACAAATCTGTCTGCGCACAAGACATTGCACGAGTCACAGCGCAGGCAGTAAAAACCTCTGGAAAGTCCTGCAGACATTTATCTGGCTCTTCTAATGGCAAAGGCATGTCAGTAACCACAAGGGGTGGAGACACTAAACACCCACCCAAATCATTGCCCAAAATGATATCAATGCCATCCACTGGTAGAGAGGGTCTCACAGCAATTGTAACCTCGCCATTTACAAAGCCTGAAAATAACTGAATTCTATGCAAAGACACCGGGAAAGACTGCAAGCCTATTCCACGGATTAAAACAAACTTCCCCGTATGTGATACAGGAGAAAATGGCAGAACCGAAGCACAAATAAAACTCTCCGAGGCTCCTGTGTCCCTCAAGATTTTCACTGGGACTCTGTGCGCATCCCCTACCAATGAAACAAAACCATCACTAATGAATGGCGCATAATTCGACACATCAGATACCCCAGAAATTCCCCACTGACCCATAGACACAGCTTCAAGATGTTTCTTCTCACCAGCGTTAGGCTGTATAGCATTTAAAACCCCCGAACTAACGGATTGATGCATATCCAACCCAAGCTTTTCCGAATGCACAACAGAAGACACGCAACCAACAGCTTTCCCACTTACAGTTCTAGCCTTATTTCGCGCACGCAACACGGGGCACTCTCGCTTCCAATGTCCTGTTTCCAAACAATAATTGCACTTCTCACCGGCAACCTCAGTCTCCCGTGTCTTATTCTTGATTAAATTATCAATTTTAACACGGCCTGAACGATATTCCCTATGAACATATTCATAACGTGGCGAATACTCACATACTTTCCCTTTATGCGTCAACACAAAGCCGTCAGCGAGAACCGCAGCCTCCGCAACAGTCTTAACTTCATGCTCATTCACATAAATAGCAATTCGCTCGGGCAAGATATTTCTAAACTGTTCCAAAATCAGCAAATCTCGCAGCGCATCAAACGTATCCACACCCTCAGCAGCAAGCCAACGATTAAAAAAACTGCTTAAATCTCTTGCCACTTCAGCATGCGTTTGTTTTTCACCTTTTCGCCAATTTCTGAAACGCTGCCGATAGGCTTCCGGAACAAGTTCATAACATTTCAAGACTGCCTGTTTTACCACATTATATTTCTTTCTCTCGGCAGGTGTTAACGCCACAAACGCTTCCTGCGCGCGACCCACTAACACAGTCTGCAAAAGCACTGTTTTGTCCTCATCATCCCAATCACGATCAGTAGCTATGTTCTCAAATAAAGAGAAAAATATATCCGGTTCCCGTTTGTTAAATTTTGGCAAGAACCTTATCATACCGGCTAGATCTAACTTACCGGTAGATGCATTTCGATCAATTTTCCCCTCAGAAAGTAATCTCAATCTAGTTCTTTCCACATCGCGTTCCTGTTCTTTATTTTTTAGTTTTTCTAATTCTAACAAACGGTCTTTCTCTTTCTCTCGTATTTCCACACGTTTTTGCTCATTTTCCTGCTCTAAACGCTTTTCCAACATCTCCTGTTCCTTCATCAATTTAAATTGCTCAAAATCCAATTTCTTCTGCTCCAATTCTAATTTCTTTTTCTCCAATTCTACATCCATCTCTATCCTCAACAGTTCTTTTTGTTGCTCAAATGTTAAATCACTAGATTTTAACTGCATTTTAGTCTTAACACTAGACTCCGAAATATCAGCAGTAACGTCCGTTTGTACTTCTGGACTAAGACTGATTGGGGTTACAGCAGGCAAAACTTGCTTTTCTTTTAAGAACTCGCGAATAAAACCCACAAATTCTTTCTTCTTAGCAGACTTAATCACGGCGGGCAACTCGATAACGTAATGCTCGGCCACCTTCAACAATTGTTCCCTGGTTAACCCTACTAACAAATGCTCAGACGGAGCTGCCAAAAACTCCTCCAACATGACCATCGGCGCACTTTTCCAACTCCACAATAAAATTAACCAACGTACAAATATCAACACACGATTAACCAACTCTTTCTCCTTTCATCAAATCCAGCCAAACCAGTTATAAAGTCGTTCCAGTTCAGGTAACCAGACAAACTAATACTGGAGCATCCCCCTAAAATTTACCCCCCTACTATTCTAACCTATCTTCACACCAAAGTCCAAGAACAAGGATAATTCACTCACCCATACCGCTGGAGTCGTACTGTCCCGACAAAGTCAATCCAGCCGGTGCTCCACGGCGGTGCCCTCGTTCAGACTTCAGTGACAGTAAACTAAACCCACAACGCCAAAGCGCACTAATTGGGGATAGAACACAGCTCCAAAAAAATTGTCCGGCCACCCAAACTGCTACCGAGCCCATTCATCGAACGGCTGGAAGAAAAAAAACGCTCCTTATCCGAACTTCCACTCACACAAAATCAGTGTGGCTCTCCGAAAACAACGCACGACCCAACTTTCGTCACTCATTCATAAATTAGCAGACTCAACATTAAGTAACGCCGCACTACCCACACTCGTAACCTACTACTAGGAATTACAGCAGCCTAACGTTACTTATCCAACTCAACCAAATGGACGAGCCCCCATATGTTATGACCACTTGGCTCGTACAGCGATCACAACATAAAAGGGAGACCACACCGATCGCTACTTTTAACAAAGAATGTTTATTTAACAAAATAAAAGAGTATCAGTAAATGTAAAGGTTAACCCAAAGTGTAGTGTACATCAGTAAAGTGAAACGTGTGCTGTGCGAGGATAAGGGCGAAGCGCGGAGCAGCCAACATCCGCACGGACCGATCGCCCGGGACAGAGAGAGATCTAAGAGATCCCGGAAGGCCTCTTTTAACAGGTCATCACTTAACCTTAACAACCGGGCAACAGCTCCACCTGTTGGACTAAAACAAGCAGACAGACAAACGACAACCATAGAACACAGACGAACGACAAGCTGCCCAGCAGCCCGGCAAAGCCGGTCATAACACTGGGGAGAGCGGGTGGAAACTGCAAAGATACCTTTTTATAGCAGCTTTATTTATGTAGGTCTGTGGACACTGACAGCAGTGATAATGCTTGGCCTTTTGGCCACAGCCAAGGCCACAGCTGTATATAACATAATCTAAAGCAAAATTGAAAATAGCCATGTTAGTAGACATAAAAAAATGTTTTATACACATTTATAAGATATGCATATACACTCACCTCCATATTCAATTGCTCTTATTTTATGCCCAGCTATATGGGCCAGTATTTGATGATACTGTCTGGGCTTACATATCTGAGATGTGCAGAAGGGGCATGTGAATAAATTAGCATCTGCATAGAAGTGCTGTGGTTGAGGCTCTTGTCCTCTCCGCTGAATTGTGATTTGCTGAATAGACAACAAGTTCATACATTTTAATTTAAAACAAGTTTCCCCCTCTGTACATAATTATTTTACATTTTAACACTCATCCATTATGTTAGTCTATAGGTTTGACTACACATGTGAGGTGTTAATGCCTGCACTGATATAATGAAGAGTGTTGAACATTGACTAGTGAGCTCATCTCAATAATAAAACCGGTTGAATCGTGTTTCTATTTAAATCTAGTGGTCTGCAGAGGTTTTTGTTAGGGTTATGTTTAGGGGTACATGACAGGTAATGAGATATAATATAAATAACAGAAAAATAAAAATAATATATATATAAAATATATATAATAATAAAAATAAATAAATATTACATTAAAGTTGACATTAAAAATAATAAACTTAACAAGCAATGCTTTTTCAGCTTTTCTGTGGTGCTTTTCTTGTTTTCTTACAGCGCACCTCACACTCAAACACCATTTCATATAGGAAGGGAGTGTGTTCTGGACTGAATGAAAACGTGTAATTTATCCAAAATATTATAGTTTTTAATAATTTTATAATTATATCAAATTTGCAGTTAGATTAATGTGCACAACAATTTCCTTAATAAAATGTATTTATAGTTATTTTTGGTACATATTAGTACCTATACCCCGGGTTTCACAAACAGTTTTAAGGCCTAACATTAGTCCTAGACTAAAATGTAAGTCTGAACTGTTCCAACTAAAAGAAACTTGCACTGACTGATCTTAAAATATATCAGTGCCTTTATTTTGTCTCAATATGAACACCAGTAATGTTTTTTCTAAGCATGTTTATGAAAATTACTTAAATGTCCTAATTGAACTATGGACTAATCCTGGTTTAGGCCTGGGGACATAAATGCCACCAATTCGGTGGAATAGATAACCTAACATTGGTTTACAACTATTTATTAACTTATTTAGGTAGTGTTTTCTAGTCTGACAAGCTAACTAGTGATTTTTATATTAGACTGCGCCGACAGGAAAAAAATTAAGCAAACTACCACTATCAACACTAAAGTAACGAACTTATGCACCAAAAAGTTAGCGAATCTTTGCTAATAATGGTTAGCGACAGAAGTGGCAGACCTCTTGGAGCTTTCTCTGTCTAATCATGTTGTAAACAAATTTACACAAACTAATTAAAACTTTACCTTAGACAAAATGAGAATTTACAAAAATTACATCCATAAGCAGGACAGGTGAGCTCTCCTCCTTATTTCACCGCTTTCTCGCTTTATCACTGATGTCTGATGGGAAAAGCGTATTCAAGTATAATAAATCACCCACTCAAGTTTTAGCAAACCAGGCACAGAGGTTGAAAAACGCCTACCCTATTGGAAAACGCCCAAAATTGAGGAACGCCTTTTGTTGCTTTGCAGAGACCTCATTCTCCATTCCGCAGAAGCGAAACAAACATGGCGACAGAATGGAGTGGGAAAGGCAACACGCTAACTTTATTACTGATTTTTTTTATTAAATTGTCTTCGAGCCGAGCGCAGTCCTCTGGCAGCGACAGCCGGATCCTCGGCATGCGGTTGGAGAGCAGCGACAAACCCGCCTCGACCACCGACGACGGGATCATCCAGGTGACCGAGGAGAGCGACATCCAGCTCCGCTTCTACGG
>JAUCMT010000013.1:3768936-3786473 GCA_032357475.1 Enteromius thamalakanensis | reverse complement strand
ACGTGGAGGACTATAATGTGATAAGAGCTCACTCAAGTACTGAGGAGCTAAGCCATTCAGGGCTTTATAAGTAATTATTGATATGGAACCAGTGTAGTGTTGACAGAACCAGGATAATATGCTCATACTTGGTTCTAGTAAGGACTCTAGCTGCTGCATTTTAAACAATACTGTTTGTCTGCAACATAGTTGACAACCAGGAAAATGTATTAGTTACTAACAATATAGTTAGTTCGTTAGCTAGTTAGTTGGTTGCTTTGCAAATAGCATACACTGATAAAATAAGGTATATCAGTTAAAACAAACAGCTGTTTTATTAAGTATTATTTTCTGATTCGAAGAATACCCTAAATTATAGAATGACTCATATATATGTATATATATACTGTATATATTGGTAAAACGTACAGTATATATGAAAATAAAGTAACAGGAAATATAGATGAGGAAGGGTGCATCTGCCCGTTTTAGGGCTGGCCTGCTCTTTAGATCTCTCTTTGTTCATAACTGGCTCTAGTCCCACATTGTCTGGCTGGTGATTGGCAGAGTGTCCAGCAGTGGGGTCTAGAGGGTCCAGCTTTATTGATTTCCTGCTTGTGCTCACTGCCTGAGCTGTCAGTCAAGTGCTCAGAACAGTAGGATGTCACTGGGCGTGCACTGTCAGGCATGCAGCCATGAACACCAAACAAGCACAACATGTTACTGCGGGCGACAGCCAGAGCACCAGTGGGCAGAAACGCCCTCTTTCATCTCAGGCTATGGGCCGGTATCATTCTGAATTAAAATAAACCTCTCTCTTGTCTTAAACACATTCAATACCAGACAGAATGAATGGGTTGTAATGAGATGTGTGAGAGAGGCTGTCAGGCGTGGCTGTAATATGTTCTGGGCTGATTTCGGTTACATCTGCCAGTGAAGCCAGTGATTAGTTTGAGAGAATAATCCACAGACACTATGATTAATCTGTTCTGAAGAGCATTGAGAAACATTAGACTTCTCAAACCTCACCAATCCATCAAGATGGCCTCGAGGAGCAGAAATGATTCTTTTGTTTAAGAGCTGGGCAAGAATAGTTCAGAAAGTTGGGGAGTTTGGGATCTTGGTAACACTGCATTTAAAGGTGTCCTTGTGATGCATTTTACATGTGCTTACTGTTTTAGTAACAATATGTATAATTAATATGTATAATTACAGGTAATCCTAAAACAAACCCTAATACTAATCCTAACCCTAACTATGTAGTAAGTACATGTAGTTAATTGATTGACATGAATGCATAATTACACTGTAGCAAGGACATCTTAAACTAAAGTAACCACAATCTTCAAAATTTCTTCATACAGTCTTAATGACAGATTAATAAAATGTTTTATTAACCAGTTGCTAAATAGTATGCACATTACTACAACATTGGTTTTTTATTAGTACTTATAAACCACAAAGATACACCAGATAAAATGTATGTTTCACTTAATTTTGATGGTCCCTTTAACACATTCCATTGACTATAAGTAACATTGCACATACATATCTACTAACAGTGTTAGTAAGGTATTAGTTAGACTGTTAGGGTTAGAATAAGTTGACATCTTCTTAAGTAAGTTATAGATAGTTATGTCATTTGGGAGACCGCCAGATTGTGACTCAGCTTCAGACATGGTAAGATCCAAATTCAGCTTTTTTTAAACAACAAGGTTAGACAGGCAAAGTTCAAATACCAGCAGACAGTGACAGCGGAGAATTGACATGGCAGAGTCAGGTCCAGGCAGAGAGTTCAGGTTATCAGTTTGTAAATCCTATATCCAGACAAGGGTCGAGGTATCAAGCAGGCGTCAAAAGTAGAGAGCAGTCCGAGATAAATACACAAAAGGCAGTCCAAAAAATAGGGAAAGACGGTCAGTATTGGCGCCGTGGCAGAACAAAACAATGCGTCTTACTTCTGTGAAATGGGCGCTTTTAAAGGCCTTGAAATGAGCGACACCTGTTGTGGAAATCAAGGAGGTGCAACAGGTGATTGGGTCCGGGTGGGAACACTAATACCCTGGCGAAGGTTCCCGCTAATGACGGATGGAGAGAGCCACAGAGGTCTGGCTTATGACACAGATAATAATCAGATAGTCTAATAATACTTGAATGAGTGTTAGTTGACATGTAGGTGCAATGTTACTAATTGTCAACAGAATGCTCAATAGGGACCATCAAAATAAAGTGTAACCAAAATGTATTAAGCAGCATAACTACTAATGTTTTAGATCCATTGATCACCCCATAGCTAAACTTAACAACTACCTTAATAGCTGTTATTAACACTGTTGGGAAGGTTACTTTGGAAATATAATAGGTTACAGATTACAAGTTACATTATTTAAAAGGTACGTAGTACAGTAAGTAGTGTGTAAGACTTTATTTTAAGGTATTCGTAATGCAGAGTACTTAACTAGTAAGTACTTAATAGTAGCCATTGTACTGACATTTAACATGTAACTAAGCATGTACTTACAGTTTTTAATTAGATACTATTACACATGTAACAGACCAGGTCTGTTAACCCCCAAAATTGTCACATACGTGTGGCCGACTTTATACAGTAAAATTATTAAGTTTGCAAGTATTATTAAGTTTTATTGTATTTATTGTATAGTTGTATTAAAAATTATTAAGTGTGCAAGTACCTGTGTAACAGACTCTGTAACATATGTGTAATAGTAGCTGCTTGTTACATCTCATTGCAAACTGTAAGTACAGGCTGTTCCATAACTTAGTTACATGATAAGTACATTTTCTTCTGTAAGTAAAACAACTACTATTTACTATTTACAACTACTAGTACCTAATTAAGTAATTACTCTGTAGTATGACACTTTAAAATAAAGTGTTGCCCATCTTCCAGGCAGAGATGTTACAGCAATTTAGAGCTAAATTAAAACGTACAGGACATTGCCTCTCCAGGCCTTATCGGTTGAGGGTAAAAAATCGAAATCATGTAGTGCATTCTTAGAATCATTAAACAATGGCAGTCACTTCACTTTAATCACTTTAATAATTGTATTTGTGATTTGTATTTTGTTTGTTTGTTTGTTTGTTTTATAAAAACAACCTAATTATCCATTAAATTATTTACCTGGTTGACAAAACTGATAAGATACAAAGAATGTAGACTAAAGTAATGTAGTTAATCTATACAAATTTATTTTAGTTAAATGCATATTTAATTCTCTGAAAATTTAAAATCCAACGTTTGCAATATTATTATAAGCTTATTAATTTCTGAAACGTCTGTATTTAAGTTACTTTTATTACAGTTTTCTCTTAAAACCCAGCGTAGCATATTTCATCTCAAGTACCCATAGTCGGAGATCAGATTTGTGAGATGACAGAATCCAGTCTCAGCAGAATAACACATGCTCGCGCATCAAGCTGTCTGCAGGAAAAACATGTACACCTCCAGGATCCTGACAGCCTGGAAGAGCAGCCATTACCATAGCATGCTTAATTGAGCATTTTACCTTCCCATCTATAGCGCATGTGTTTGTGACGATCTGAGATGTGTAATTGTGCTCTGCTGACGACTGTGTTTTTTTTTTTTAACTTTCACTAGACCATCAGCATCTTTATGCAGATGATGTTGCTACAAAGATACATTTTCCAATGGTCTGACCATAAAATCGTTCTCTCTGACACCTGGATTCTTGTCGGTTAGGTTTGAAAGAATTTTATTGTCCGGCTGGACTCTAGCATGAAATTAATCTGCAATTTTGTTAAATTAATTTAAAATCTTTAATAGTTCATTACAATAATAACTGTAATTAAAACCACAAACCATAAAATTCACAAAGAAACATATCTGGAACACTATTAAATGAGCTTCTATAGGCTAGTTTATTTTTTCTTTTTTTTTACTTGGCTAAGTAAAACAATAGGAAAGACACTGCAGGTAAATAAGGTTACAATTTAAATAATTGTCACCATACTTCCCCAGACGCTTAATAACAGTACATTAAGACAATTGTTTTGTATTAAAGGTGTTCTGAAATGTTATGTTTTAATACACAAATGTATTAAAATTGGGGGCACCAAATTTCTAGTGATTATCGAGACTGTCTCTACATCTAATAAATAAATAAATAGTTTTATCGTGTCATAATACATTACTATAACTCTATTTGATATTTACAAATGACTTATCATTTCATTAAATATGCACTCGTTTGCATATATTTTCAGAAGAGAAATCTGAACATTGCATAAAGTTAGGCTCACAATTTATTTTGCTCAAGTAGTTCTATATGATTTTACAGAAGGGATTCTTTTTAATTCTTCATAAATCAAAAAATATTGTGGGCAAGAAAGAAATTAAAAATAAATTAATTATTCATTAATTTTGTAAAAGTATAAGTAACACTTTATTTTTATGGTCCCTTTTGAACAATCTGTTGACAATAAGTAGCTTTGCAACTCTCATTAGAATAGTACATTCTCAAATGAATATCTACTGACTCTTTATTGTGATGGTCTCCCAAAAGACGCAATACTGACAATAAGTAACATTTCAACATATCAAATTATTCTAACCCTACCAGTCTACTAATACTCTGCTAGCACTTTATTGAGAATTAGTAGATATGTAGGTGCAATGATACTTATAATCAACAGAATACGTTAAAGGGACCATTAAAATAAAGGGGAAAAAAAGCCTTAAAAATGTGTAATGTACTTGAAATCTACAGATGCAATAAAATCGTTTAATAACATAAACATTTAAACATTTGTAAGTTATGGAATCTAACAACAACAATGGTTTTACCTGTAGTATCTTACTTTAATTATTGTATTATGAATGAACAAGAATAAAAACATTAGAAAATACAATGTTGTAATATAAATAAACCTGGTAGCACTTTATAATACAGTAACTGCATGCTATAAATCATCAGGTAAGCATTAATAAATTGTCGGTACATCCTTTGTAAAGCATTGTTCCAACATTAATAGTTATTAATAAGGAGTTTATAAATATATCTATTACAAAGGAGATTTAAAGGCTCAGTTACTAAAAGAACAAATCTGTAAAACTGCTTGAACATGTTTGTCATGGCGTCTCTGTGCGCTGATCCCAGCGCAGTCACTTGCACCCGTTCACAGTCACCTGACAACTAATCAGATTCACCTGAGTTCACTTATCTGCACTAGTTAAAAGCGACAAGCACCAGTAGCTTCATGGCTGAGCTCAACATCCACATCCCTATGCCTCTGTCTGCCTGCTACTTATACTCTCTGGAGAATCGGATTCACTGAGTCACCTGCCCATTAGAGAATTATTGCCTCTTACCTGTCACTTACCTGCACCGATTACCTCTGTCCAGGAGACCGCTGCAACCTTAAGACTCTTACATTGATACTTACCTGTGTCTGCCCCAGCTGGATTGTTATCAGCGATCTGGAGATCGCTCAAGACTATGAATTCTCCTAAGAAAGGAATGCTTTATGTTGATGTCTCACCCCCATCCTGAACTATTTGATTAATTCTACTTACTTGACTAACCTCTGCTTCCTGAGTCTCAGTCCAAGCGTTACACAGTTTTTCTATGGTTTGTTTTTCTTTCTTTATTTTCTTTTTGCATCTTGAAAAAATATTTATGTGTTTTGTATGACTCTGTGTTGTGTTGTGAGTCTTTAAATCTCTTTTGTAAATGCCTTACAAGGAATAAATAGTCCTCACTTTGGATGAACTCACAAAAACTAAACTAAATGCTTTATAACTGTTATGAAGCAGACGGAGACAGAAGTAAGAGGTGACAATATCTTTATTCACAGGTGATAAAATGATAAAAGGAACTGAAATCAGGTAAGTTCAAAACGAAAATAATAATCATCATCTAAGCATTCTTCAAACGATAACTAACATGTCTCTTTTCTTCTATAACAGCCTGGGATCCGATGAGAAGCACACACACAGAAGACCGCGACCACACACCACAATTCCAGGAGACGAAGACGAGGAGAAGAGGGGACCAGGAGAGTATGAGGAGATTTACTGAGGACACTGAAGAGCAACAGGCAAGAGATATGGGTAAGTACAACAAGAAACATGTGTTAAAAGAGTCCACTTACGATCAATGAGCTCGGACTTTGACTGAGGGAGTGAGTGGTGGACCCCTCCAACGTTATGGTGGACGACCTCTGCCTCGGGGCGCCAGACGATTGGGGTGAGCTTTATGAAATTCTTTCAGCAATGTTTCATCCAAGACATCCTCCCGCGGAACCCATGACCTCTCTTATGGGCCGTAGCCTTTCCAGTCGAGGAGATACTCTAACCGCCCACCACGACGCCGGGAATCCAGGACTTCCTTGACTTTATAGATTGTGCCTTCTTTCACGACCATAGGAGGAGGGGTTCTTCGACACCAGGCTCTGTGGGATGAAGCAAAGGGTCATGCCAGGGTTTCAACAGTGAAACGTGAAAGGTAGGGTGAATTCTGTAATGTGATGGAAGCTGGAAACAAAAGGTAGCCGGGTTGATCCGCTCCCTGATGGTAAAGGGGCCAACATATCTGGGATTCAGCTTCCTGGAGGGTAGGCATAGGCAGCGGTCCCTGGTCGCGAGCCAAACCTTCTGTCCAACCTGATAGACTGAAGCATCGGACCGGCGGCAGTCAGCGGTGGACTTCTGCCTACGCACTGCCCTCTGAAGATGTTGATGAGCCTCTTCTCAGACCCTCTCGCTTTCCCGAAACCAGTAGTTGACAGCTCGAACGTCAGATGGCTCACCGGACCATGGGAAGAGTGGGGGCTGGAAACCGAGTACACACTGGAAAGTCCGGTGGTGGCTTGGCGCAGGGAGTTCTGTGTGTACTCGGCCCAGCCCAGGTACTGGTTCCAGGTGTTTTGATGGTCATGGCAGAAGGTATGGAGGAACCGCCCCACTTCTTGGATCTTCCTTTCTGTCTGGCTGTTAGTCTGAGGGTGGTAGCCAGAGGATAGGCTGATGGTCACACCTAGGAGCCGGAAGAATGGCTGCCACACTCGTGAGATAAACTGAGGGCCTCTGTCGGAGACGATGTCTTTAGGTAACCCATATGTACGGAAAACTTGATGAAATAGTGGTTGTGCTGTCTCCCAGGCAGTTGGTAGACCTTTCAGAGGGATGAGACGGCAGAATTTTGAGAATCTATAATGAAGAGAATACAGGTGTTACCTTTGGAGGCGGTCGAGTCCGTGATGAAATCCACTCCTAGGTGTGACCAGGGGCGGTTAGGTGTCAGGAGTGGCACGAGTTTTCCAGCAGGTAGATGACGAGGTGTCTTTGACATGGCACACTCCCGACACCCTCTCACATACCTCTGCACATCGCAGTCCTTGTGTGGCCACCAGAACTGCTCTTTTCAGGTCCTGTCTTTTTACATCTCGACGGTATTGTAAATTTTTATGGTCAGTAAGTACCTGAAATGGTTGTAGTGACCCCTCCAGCCAGTGTCTCCACTCTTCGAGTGCTAACTTGATTGGCAGGAGTTCTCAATTGGCGATGTCAAAATTTCTCCCCGCCGGGATCAACTTCTGTTCTGTTGAGAAATACTCACACGGCTTTAACTGCGGTGGGTTCCCCTGCTGCTGCGAAAGGATGGCTCCGACTCCTGTTGTGGACGCATCCACTTCCACGGGTGCTGACGTGAAGGCAGTCTTTAACTGCTGGAATGCCTGGGAAGCTTCGGGGTTCCATGGAAGGAGTGCAGGTTTTCCCTTAAGGAGTAAAGTGAGTGGACAAGTGATCATACTATAGTTTTGTATGAATCGTCTATAAAAATTAGAAAATCCTATGAACTGCTACAATTCTTTAACAGAGGTAGGTTGGGGCCAGTTAAGGATTGCTTCTACCTTTCTTTTGTCCATACTAATGATGTTATATCCCAGGAACTGTGTGGACGACTGGTGGAATAAATTTGGACTTGGTGTTCTAGGAGATTAGGTGAGAAAATTAAACATCATCACTATATACTACTAAAAACTTGTCAAGGTACTCACATAAGATGTCGTGCATACATTCTTGGAAGATGGAAGGCTCGTTAGCAAGCCCATATGGCATAATCAAATACTCATAGTGGCCAGTTGGGGTCACAAAAGTGGTTTTCCATTCGTCCCCCTTTTTAATTCTTATTAAATTATAAGTGCTGCGTAGATCTAATTTTGTGAAGACCTTCACACCTCTAAGCTTTTCAAGGGCTGCAGGGACCAGAGGCAAGGGATATTTAAAAGGAATAGTGACTTTGTTTAATGCACAATAGTCTATACAGAGGCGTAAGCCACCATCCTTCTTAGCAACGAAGAAAAAACTCGAAGCAGCAGGGGATGTGGATGGGTGGATATAGCAGTGTTCGAGAACCTCCTTGATGTAATCCTCCATAGCCTTAGTTTCAGGGAGTGACAGTAAGTAAATCCATCCTTTGGGCACTTGGGTATCCGGGATCAGATCAATGGCACAGTCCCATGGGCGATGAGGTGGCAGGCGAGCAGCTCTCCTGGGGCAGAAGACATCCTGGAACGTACTATATTCAGGAGGAACATCAACAGATAAGTTCTCAGTAGGACTTTCAATTGAGGTAGTACATACTTTCAGTGGAGATACAGGACGAAGAGGAAGGGACGGGAAACATCCAGTCCAACACTGAGGACTCCACTTGATGACTTCTCCCGTGCCCAAGGAGAGGATGGGCTCATGTTTCGCCAGCCACGGACGCCCCAGATCCATGGTGGAACCCTCCAGAACCAATAACATTATCTCCTCCTCGTGACACACCCCCATGCGGAGCTAAACAGGTCCAGCCCCGCGTTGGAGATCATGGTTAGACAGGGGTTTTCCAGTAATAGACTGCACTTGGTATCGCCTCTTTGTGGGCTCAGTTCTGATGCCCAACCGTCTAGCGAGTTGCCCCACGATAAAATTTCCTGCAGAGCCTGAATCTAGTAGATTGACCACAGTATAAACATAGGCCTTGTGCCATCTGTCTCTGACGTTCTTGAGGTGTTAGACGGCAACGATCAAGTTGCATGGGTTCTTGTGAGGGTTCTGGAGGGCTGGAGGACTCTGGCGGACGGGGGCTTACAGACAAAGTGCTAGTAGGTGATGTAGAGTAAGAAATGACTCGGGCAGAGCAGTGGAGAGTCAATCGCATAAATCTTTCTAGGCCTGGCGGAACGATGTCACCAGCGCTCTCTCGATATTTACCAAATGCTTGGTCTTAAAAGAAGGTTTAGTCCAGTTTATTTGGACCTGCTTGCTCCTCTGAACTTCTAACTGTAAGTAAGATTAAAAATTGATGATTGTATTTTCTAGCGATCGTATTTGTGTATGTAATGTTGTGTAACAACCTTGCATATGTCTTGGTAACTGGCTAACTTACATTTCTGTAGTTCTGTTGTTCAGCTGTGGGGCTATAATGCAGTCTAAACATTGTGATTGATGCAGCTTGACTGTCTGTCGGTCTAATCATTAATTTAAGGCCCCGTTTAAACGAAGGGAAGAAGCAGGTATTTCCCTTACATAGGTTTGGCATAGTTTATCGCGCTCGATGGCGTATTTATGCGGATTGATATAAATGACAAGTTTTTATTGAAAACGTAAGGGAATATTATTAATTTTTCAAATTACCCGACTATGTGTAAATGTGGTCTAAGTAATGATAAATGATGCTTAACACAGTGTTATGCTTTATGCAATGCTATATATATGTTTATAAAGTTCACTATAGAGGTGTGCCTGACCCGCTGCCCCGTGGGTCGATGTCAGCTGAGTGCGCTCCCCGCGGAGTGGGGAATGAGATGTCATCGTCCCTCGAAGAGCAACCTCCACCATCTTGGTTGCCCTTGTCAGGGAGGCTTTACAGACTTGCAGGTGTTCTTGGTGGGCCCCTGAACTGCTGGCGGCACCCCTTGCCCGCGGCCAGCTCAACGTCAGGCCACCAACCTGGCATCATGTGCCTCAGCGGGGGACGGAGCAGAAGGGACTGTGGAAAGGATGAGGGGAGCTGTCTCACGAACGAGAGGCAGGTCCTCAACAAAGCCATGGCCATCTGTTCACAATGAACACATGAGCCTTCCACAAAAGCGGTCTCAGCGTGTTCTCGGCCCAGACACGTGAGGCAGCGATCGTGTCCGTCCAATGAAGTGAGGAAGCTTCCACACCCAGAAGTGCACAGTCGGATCAACATTATTCACCTTTCCAACTGTGAGGAAATTACTATTTTTCTCCTGGAAAGACAGGAAAGACCTTTTGCGGCAACTCCGTGGACTCACTAGGTCTTTGCTTACTGGAATGCAAAAAGCTGGTACAGCTGGACAGCCTCCCAGTGAACGCTGTCAGATGAGAGAGCACCTCTGTTGACGCAGGGACTGTTTTTAATCAATCCTCTCTCCAACTTCTCCACCAAAGCTGAGGGAGTCTCCAGCTCAGGAAGCAGCGAAGGCTCCGAAGTGAAGGTCTGCAGGTGCACTGCATTCGTGCCCTCTTATACTCATGTAGTGATGAGGTGCACCTGAATGCAATCTGTGCACGGCAATTTTCATTGGCCTTTTCTTTGAAGCCCATATGTAATGTCAAACTGATTCGACTCAAAGGGTAACTAATGACTAATAGTTTGTAGTTATTATGAAGTATTACCTTAACCCTAAAATGCAAAAATGATAACAAATTTAATTGTAAAGTGATACCATTAATAAATTATTTTTACTTAAATATTTTAACTTGTAAGCTGTGATTTTATTTTTTAAGGATTTAATATATAATGAAAGTCAAATTGCACCCTTTTTTATTGATTTAAATTGTGAGTAGAATTCAGCACACAAAAAAAGTTCAGCCTGATTTTTTGAGGCTTCGGTTTTAAAATATGCATAAAATTTGTCAACTTTTTGCAAATAAAATAGTTTCGAGAGGAGCTCTGGTCGATTGATCACGGCTGGCACCACATTACATAATCAATCTCCTCATTACACCGCCTCATTACCCTGCTGCCTACTATAAATAACCCTGATCTCTTTTCTTCCGCACCTCGCCTTTTGCGCATCCCTCCTCCATCCCTAGCCCTAGCTAGGGTTCAAGCCTCTAGGGTCCAGCTCTAGCCCTAGCTAGGGTTCAAGCCTCTAGGGTTCGGTGTCCACCGTCCTCCCGGCTCGCCCCCCCGGACAGCACGCCAAATATGCTAAACTTTATCCTTCTGGATTATGAGGAAGCGCAAACTCTTGAAATAGTTAATTAAAAAAAATAGAATATTGTCTTGTTGTGTTATATTGTTTTTACTGTAAAGCACAAGGAAGTATTAATATTTTAAAACTTGTGGTTTTAAAATGACAGATAAAAAAAAAATCTGAAACAAAAAGTAGGCATAAATAATTTAACTTAAAGAATTTTACTTCAGGTTCAGTGTCACTGATTTCACAAAACATAAAATAAAATAAATAATTACAGGGCAGGAATAAAATTGGCATATTTATTTATTTATTTTGGTAAACTTATTATTTAATCTCTATTTTATTAGCAGTAAACATACAAACATTTTAATCTGTTTCCAAAATATACTTATATTCAGAGTCTGCCAGCTTGTTATTTTTTTCTAAACACAAGCAAGGGAGTTGGGGTGATGGAACGGTTGCTCATGTTGACATTTCTCCAGCATATCTTGGGAAAATGTTGTCAGTGTTTCTCCGACTATGCTTTTCATGTACCAAAAAAGAAAAAAAAAACTTGTGGCATTTTCCAAATCCAGCTCATACTGCAATCACTCTAATCCTCACTTGAGGACTTGCAATCTCTGCCCATCCAGCAGTCTGACTTCCTCTGTCTCTACAGATATTTGGACACGAGCACTTCCCCTCTTAGCTCAGCAATAACACAGTGAGCTCACAGGCTGGAAGCACTGAATGGGAACAAGCCAGTACTGTTGGGTCTCTGGCTCTAAAACATGGCATCTGGGCTAATCTGCTACTTCACTTATATTTCTTGGTAAAAGTAAGGTGATGCAACTTTATTTAGTCAGTGGACATGAATTGAAGGCAAAAATTGAAGGTTGAAAACCTTTTGGTTTTGAGAATTCGACAAACGTGTAGTAAAAACCAAGCTTAAATCTTTCTTTCTAGCTAAAACTTGCTATCACCAAAAGCTGTTATTGGCAGGATTTTACAGCAGGTCAAACAGATGCAAAATCTAAAGATGGTGATGTTCCACTTTCTTAAGATGACCAGACTTCTTTCTCTCTCTCTCTCTGTATTTTAAAGGATAACTAACTAAAGCATTTCAGAGATAAGAGATTGAAAAAAAATAAATAAAAAAATTTCCAAACATTCTTGCGAACTTTTTGTTTGAGAATTTGAAAATTGGGGCTCCGAAGGCTGTCAAAGTTTCTTGCATCTGTCTTTTTATTATGCAAGAAAATGTATAATACCTGAAGAGAGCCCTCCGTTAGTATTCCCATTAATCTCAATGTCACAAGACCCTTGTATGTATGCACCTTGAAATCTGCCACATTTGACACAATTGTTTTAGAGCCAATCACCAAACTATGGTCCACAAGCTGTAAATGTCATGGGACTAATGACTTTAGAGTTTAGAGCCTTGTCACAACGTCATTAAAAATGCAGAAACCAACAAAAATGCAACTTGCACTAATGACTATCATCAGCATCAAAAGCAATTGAAAAGTGGGGGAAATTCCAGTCACATTTTAGGTAGGGAACCCATTACCCACTATTAATTAAATATTCACTACGGCTTTTGACTCAGTGAACTCCTATTTGTCTCTGAGTAAAAGGTAGTCAAGTTGGGGGTTTATATGGTCATGCAGAATAAGGCATTACTACATGTTTTGTAAATATAATTAAACTGTCAATATGCTAGTAATATGCATGCGAGGTAATAGTAAAAAAAGTAAGAAGTGTGACCAGAATTGTTTCCTCCTTTCTGCTGCTTTTTATGCTGAGAATAGGATGAGAACAAGAAAAAGAAGAGTTTTTCTTAATTTTTTTTTGTTGTATTAAGTGGTCTTAATGGCTATTTACATTTAAAGTAATAATTCAGTACAATTCACTTACTGTGTACATACATGTTTCTACACTGTACATTTATTTAAAAAAAATGCCTGCATGCAATTACACCTGAAATAATTTTTTAGTAATTATGTTTATAATTACAGTGTTGACCCATCTCCCAAACCTTAACCCACTTTAAACCTACCCATTTTGAAATACAATACAAACACATAATGAGTACATTGTACTTATTTTTGATGAAAGTACACAGTAGTTTAGTCCACTTAATATAAAGTGTGACTTTAACTTCTTATACTTGAGTGTGCATCTGCTAAATAAAATAAAATAAAGAACAAATATCTGACATTAAACAGAAATAATAATAAAAAAGCTCTCATGTCTGTAAAAAAATCTACAATTGAATGTTTAAATTTACAAAGATGAAAAGCAGAACGAACTATCAGACAGCCATGACTTGCATTCATCTACAAGGAGCGTTTGAGATTCAGAAACCGTTCCTTTGTTCCACCTCTGAAACATTTCAGCAAGTTTTGTTCCCTCCATTTAGAGAGGAGACGTGATGGATGGTGCTGAGAGAGATTGGAGGCAAGAGACGGCCGAGGTGCTGGACTCCATGACCATTGTAAGTGGAGAGAGAGATCTGTTTGACAAACGCTGTGCCCCGTACACGCTGTGTAAAAGCTGTCTGACATCCCACTGTTGACAGGTTTGGCAGAAGAGTTGCATTGGTGCTCAGAAGTGGAATTTCAGTGAATTTTGATGACTCAAAGTTCACTCTCTCAAGACAAATATACTTGAGGGGGCGAAACCTCCCCCGGTACAGCACCTCTTTGACTTCATCCTCTGTTTCTCTTTGTGTTTTTTGATGCTTTGATGGATATCATGTTCCCTTTGTTCAGTTTTATTCCAGTAAATGTACAGCTCGATCTGTGTTTGCGCTAAGGTGTAGCATTAGCTAAACAAATCGTATTATATTACACTGGAAGAGTGACTTTCAGCTGACAGATATTTAATTACACAATCCGTTGTGCTTTTGTCATTTAAATAGGTGTTATCTTGCCGCTGAGCTGCTGTACAATGTCAGAGGTTTTAACAAGTGAGTGAAAATGTCCTCTGCTTTATTCAGCATTGGGATTTAATATAAATTTATCTACCCTCAAAAAAAAAAGCATTTCCATTACAGGATAAAATCCATATTGAGTCTCAAGTCTGACACTCGCGAGACATCCCTCGAGTTAGACTGACCTAAGAGAACGTGTGAAGTGCAAGCGAATCGATTAAAACATTTGTGTGTGTCATAATCGTAACTGTTGGCTTAGAGATATCAATGTCACCCCTTTGCCACGTGGGGAATTTAAGACATCTTTTCCTGTGAATTTATTCTGACATGGAGGTGACATCGCCATATATAAAGCTACTATTAATAAAACTCTGACAGCCAAATGCGCCGACGTTCCTCTAGGGTTTTGCTGGGGTTTTTAAGATTCAAAGTCAGCCATTGTGGGACTCCAAAGGAAGGCAGAAATGCGCTCTAATGTGCATCAGAGAGATGTTTATTTGTAGGTAATGCTTGGTGGAAAAACCTTCCCTCTATCATCCACAGGACCACCCTCTCTGCGAGAGGCAGGGTGGTAAATCCGGAGGCGTTTGGCTGTTGATGGAGTTCTGGGGGACGGCAGCGATTGCACCTCACTTTATGAGTGATTTAGGACGAGTTTTTCCCTCAATGTTTTAGTCATTACTCTTAATCACACACTTCAGCCATTCCGTCCGCTTCCGTCGCCCATTTCCTCTGTCTTCAGGCTGACATTGACGGATCGCAGACGCCCGCTGTATCTCCTCTGAGCCAGACAAGAATATTATCACTGCGTTTTTTTCCTCTCCATCTCAGGAAGAAAAAAACGGCCTCAAGACTTTCTGATTTTATTTATTTTTTTAGCATGTTATTTTTCTGCCATTGTAGTAAAACAACAGTAATGTGGCCCTGTGAGAGTTCGGTCCCGTGCCATGTGAATGTACACTCTTTTTCAGCTCATGATAAGGATTTTCGGCTCAGCAGAAAATCGCAATTAATCCCCAAACGCAGCTCATGGAAATCCCAGCGAATGTCAGGAAACATTAAGGCTTCTTCGCCAAAAATGAATTCCAATATATTCTGCGAGGAGCAAATGTCATACAGCCATCATTACAGGGCTAAAGAGTCGGCAGTATTCGGAGATCATACACGGATCTGTTATCACACTTGAGGGGTAGACATGTAGGTGACACACAGTTCATGCGACAGAGCCCAGGGGGACAGACTGCCTTTCTGCTGAGCGTTTGACACCTTTTCCATATGCAAGCACAGGGCCGGCTGAAGCTGGATGGATCTGCATTATTAGGCTGGAAATGGGGGTCAGTGTTTGACACGAGTGATTCTCCTCATGCTAACAGCTGGCCTTGACTACATTACCCACATCAATCCACATGCCGCTGCCACAGTCGAGATCAAGGGCTGCTGGATTCTGATATCCTGAGAGGCGAGGAACCTTCACTGTTTTAGATTCAATGTTGCTCATTGCCAAACGGATACGGTTGGGATTCTCTCTGCTGGTCTTTTAAGTTTTCTATCAGGCAAACCTAAGCAACAAACTGTGTAAATAGCAACGCCACACGACGAGTGGATCTTGACGAGTATTTACTTCAGTTCACTTCAAATGATTGTTTGCTTTTTAGGAAAAGGCAGATAAAAAACATAATCAAAATTTTATTATAAAGCAGATTCTGTTTGTCGATTGGTAAACACAGTATTCTGGTTATGTTGCAAAAAAATATTGTTTTTTATATTTTATGTTTCTTGTTTGTTTAGTTTTTTTATGAACTGCATCATTATTATTTGTTATTTAATATTTATGATTTATGGTTTTTATTTTGAGACTGCATTTTTATGTCAGTGTACTTCACACAAGCACTAAACACCATCATGGTAAGAATTATTAAACTAAAATGGGCAATAAACATTCATTTAACAACATGTAACATTTAACCCTAACTGATTAAAAATAATTAAAATGAAATATAGTTTTTTTTTAAAGAAAAAACATCCAATTCAAACAAAATTTAAAATGCAATGCAGGGAATTCTGGGAATGTCAGTTTACCTGTAAATTTAACAGGAATTTACCATTAACCATTTAACGGGATATTACTGTAGCATTTTCATTGTTTTTTACTGTTAAATTCACAGCCATTTTTTACAGTGTACAATTGATTTATTACGGCTGACACCTCATTCCCCAATCAGCCTATTATCTAATTACCCTATCAGAGCTAAGAGGTTTTCCTTTAAATAGAGCAAAACTCCTCGAGGTTCGGGCCGGACCTCATTTTCATTCCAACCCTCACAGCCAAAGGGTTAAAATCCTTAGGGCTTTGAGTCCACCAAAGCTCTCAGGCCAAAAGCACGCCAAACACGCTTATTCTATATGATTATTAATGAGGAAGTGTGAACTTGTAAAATGCTTTTTGGCATAAAATAAAAATAAGAATTTTTGTCCCATACATTGTATTTGCGAGGTAATCTACCATGCATATCTTAATAACAATTTAATGACAATTTTATTCAGAATAGAATTACTTTATAACTGTGATATTAATTATATCACTAACCCTAATGATCAGTAATGTAAGTTGTATTGATGCAGTCATGAAAATTATATTTCTGCAGCAATGATAATAAAGTAAATATAGTTGTAAAAGAAATGATGGCCATGAATACAAGTAATCATGTTAATGACTGCAGCTTTTGTGTTCATTTATCCATCATTTTTGACACAAGTCCATAAATAACAAAAGCAAACAGGCTTTTCCATATGGCATGGTCCAGCTTGTAGAACTCTCCATCACTGCTCTGTATGCCAGTGTTTCCCGTCTGCTTATTCATGCATGTCTTATCAGAAATGAAATTAGCATCTCATTGCTGTAATTAGTGAAGATCAGTTTATTAGAGCTCATTAAGGCTTTCTGGAGCCTTTAAAATAAATAGGCCTTTACACTGTTTGCAATCCATACTTGTATTAAAAGAAACAATGTAATACTGATAAACAACAACTAGCTTACACTGTAAAAAAAAAAAAAGTGTAAAATCTTGTAACAACACTAAAAACTAACACTAAAACTGTGAATTATAGGTTCACAGTTCCTACAGTGAAATGCTGTTAATTGTACAAATTTTAGAAGTAAATAGAATAAATTTTGTGTAGAATTTACAGTCAAAAACTGTAAACTGGTATTCCCAGAATTCCCTGTGTGACACTCCACATTTGAAAGTATTTTGCTTAAAGGAACCGTATGTAGAATTGACATCTTGTGGTTTAACTAGGTATCGCAGTCCAAATTCAAAATACTGGAGAGGGGTTTTTCACCAGGCCCCTCCTTCTCAGGCTTGTTGCACACTCAGGTTGCCATGATTGACGACACCAACAGGAACGAACGCACATGACAATGAATTAAATGAAATGCACTGTA
>JAUCMT010000013.1:3732179-3750400 GCA_032357475.1 Enteromius thamalakanensis | reverse complement strand
TCTTTCTTTCTTTCTTTCTTTCTTTCTTTCTTTCTTTCTTTCTTTCTTTCTTTCTTTCTTTCTTTCTTTCTTTCCTTCCTTCCTTTAAAATTGTCATCCAATATATGGTTACATAAAAATAATAGTAAAAATAATCTATGCAGCTAATTTTAGAAGCTACAAATAATTTATTAACCCTCTTACATATAAAAGAAGAGTTTGTTTTCCATTTCGTTAAGTACACACACACACACACACACACACACGTACTCCTGCATGACAGAGCATATCTGTAGGAACTTCTGAACTTGTTGTTGGTAGTTCTTGAAAATAATCTCCTGAAAAGAGATGAGTTTCTCCAGTCCCATCATTCCTTTCTCAAAATTTCTTGTAGCCACCCTCTTTGCTGTCATGGTTCAGTGAATTCTCTGCCTCCATTGCTGCCCATGAATCTAAAGTGAGTGAGGTTTAGCTCCGCCTCTTCAAACATTGACGGCTGCCACACGGCCCGTATCGTTCCTTACCACTTATCACCAGCTAATTAAAATTTCAGCTTTTTCAACCAAAAACACAAAATATGTAAACTTTTTACATGAAGTTCAAGGAGAATAAGTTACAGTCCCTTCTTGATGCTTTTATACAACGTCATGCAAAGCTAAAATGTACCTTTTCACAAGTAAAGCTATTTAAAAAGAAGGTTACATTAACTGTACATTAACATAAAACTGTAATATTACACTGAAATAAATACATCTTTTGATGGCATGCAGGTATTCAACGGAGTCGTGGAAAAAATTATTCATGCATTAATTAATGAATTAATCATATTGATTATGAATCATGAAAATGACTGAAAAACGAACAAAACCTTGAATGTTCTGTTGTCTTCTAGACATTCACATTAATTTCTTGCGAAAGAAGCCACTTTTTTTTTTACTACATTTTTGCTTCATATTATGTAGTCTCTGAATAAATTGCAAGTGACTAGACACTTATCCAGTATTTTTAACAAGCAATTACAATTATAGAATTAATGTAGTCTAATGTTTTGAATATTTTAAATGTTAAAAACTTATGTGTATGCTATTATAATTATCTGTTATCATTGCATTATAAAATCTTATCAGTAAACACATCAACATTTGGTCAAAACTATTTGTAGACATGTTTTGTTAGGTTTATTTGTTCTTAATGAATTACATCTGCTAGAAAAATAAAATATCTAAGCTAAAATGACTGAAAGAAGTGTTTGATGAAAGGCTTTACTGGTTAGTGTACCTCAGTTGTAATAAATCTTGTGTGATGTAACTAATGCGAGCGTACAGTATATATTTAATTCATGAACCTGAACTAATTTCTCTCTGTCAAATATTTGTATCATTTTGGATGTTTTTTTCTACATTTCCATTATTTGTTTGATCATCAAAGAGCTTTTCTAATTGCATTTAAAATCCTGAGATATTTTTTGCCCTCCAAAGAGCAAAACAAGACTATGGACTGGATGTTATATTTAATAATAATAAAAAAAAATGTGCATGGCACCTACCCGACTAAGAACTACATTAACAAAAATAAATAAATAAATAAACACAACTAAATAGAAAATAAATCAGACGTGAAATCTAAATGTAATGAAATATTAGAAATGAAAACATCTTTATTTGTTATTTTCAATGTCTCTGTTAATTTGATGTTCCTTGTTAAGTCTGTCCATAAGCAATTATTTATATTACAGTTTCCAAAGCGTGGTCATAATTCCGCTTCTTTCCCCGTGGTGCTGTAAAGGCAGTCAGTGACCTCTTTCACTCCTGTTTTATGTCAGAATAAATCAGAAATTAGAGACGACAATCTTAAATGGAGTGAAATGGTGTGTAACAGGTTAAAATATGCTTTTGCTCTCTGAAAAAGAAAACAATGAAACATTCCCTGAATGAAAATGAAACCATTAAACATGGAGACACACATTCGGTAGGGTAATGGCTTCCATTAGAGCATATTAGCCTTGCCTTTTTTTTTCATCTGCCTTAATTTTCAATTGATTCATTTTCAATATATTTTAGCGCCACTTCAGTAGCTGTGTTTCGAGATATTATTTAAAGCTTGATTAGAGTCTTGTTCTTTATGGAATTTTAAGAAGTTTCATTAAATCCTGGGATACGTGGTTCTGTTTCAAAGGAAAAAATATCACTTTGACTTCACAAATTGCTGGCCAGCTCTTTTACTCCTCATATACCATGAACTAGTTCTCATGCATTGAAATGTAAGTGAATGTTAATTAATTGCTTGCTGCGACGAGTTAAGACACATCTGTCTTATAAAATGAATGCCAATGGCAATGATAAAGCCTTTAAAATGTACATAAAAGAGAGTTGTGTTTTACAACAAAACAAAAAAAAATATATTAATTACTAAATGTTGCTTTTTATCTTATGCTGTATGTTTCAGCCCAGGGTTATAGACTGGGACAACAGTAAGTGGTCTTTGTACAATTAAATTTTTCTCTCTTTCTCTCTCTTTAGATGAGCTCATAGATTTTAATAATCAACATTGGCACTGGTGCATCTGGTAGACAGAGTGCTGTTTCTAAAAATAAAATATTGCTGTTAATGGTTCAGGAGAGTGGCCACTCTTTGTTTTTTTTCTCGGACAAGGCACTGTTTGTTTAAGCTCGGAAGTCAACATGAAATCATAATCGATCCTTCACATTCCAGGTCCTGTGTGCTTGATTTTTTTGGCACATGTTATTCCAAAGAGAGAGAAAAGAAATGTCTTTCTTTGTTTTCTTTTTCCACATTATCAGTGTAAAATGGCTTGTGAATGCAATTTCATGTTGACTTAAAAGCTATTTATGCTATTTTCATCCTGGCAAACATAAAATGTCCCTTCTACCCAACAAACATCACAGAAATATGTGTCCCGAGAAATGCTGTGTTTCTGTGACAGGCCTGGGTTCTGCAAAAACAGCACAAAAAATATGACCGTGACCTCAGTGTTTCAGGTTTCTCTCTACCTGTGAATTGTTTGGAGCGTTTGGGCTTGCTGACTGACATGTCTTTGGAAGGCTGGGTTGTGAATTGAGGAGAATTGTGTCATTCACTGTCATGGCTCATAATGCTATAGCAGATTGACAAATAGCTCTGTTGAGCCTCCCAAAAGCATTAATTAAGATAATTAAACAACAGGAGATATCAGAGATGGTACCAGGAATGCTATATTATACCAGGGTTTTTTGCTGTAATCATCTGTAACTTCTTCATTCAGTTATTTGTTTGTTTAAAATAATTTCACCCATTTCATAATTTTATTTCTTTATTTTATAATTTATAGACATTATATTCTAAAGCAGCAAGACAGAACTGCATTGCAAAACTGACAATACAAGTTATAATGTAAAAATCTAAAATATATCTAAGATACCCTTATATGTTTGCATCCCTCCTCCACCCCTGCTCCTTCTTCTCTTGTTTCTCTGGGGGTCCCTCTGTATCTTTCCCCTCTGAGCCTGATAGGGTTGTTAACTCTAGGGCTCAGCAAGAGTTTTCTCCTCGGACAGCGTGCAAAACTTGCCAAAATCATCATTGCTATTTAGTTACTGGCAATTTTGAATAAGAATAGTAAAATATTGCCTATTTTATATTTGTATTTCTTTATTTCATAGTTCTAGACATTTTATTGTAAACCAAAACCAGAACTGAAAAACAGTAATACGATTCTACTGAAAAAATCTAAAATATTAATAAGATACCATTATATCTTTTATGCCATTACTGCACGATACATATTTAATAATTTTAATATAAAGAAAAATTTATATTTTAAACATACTGTATTTAATACATGTTTAAAAGACATAACATCTGCATAAGATAATTTAAGATAAATGATTTATTTACTTTTAGTACAGGCCATTTACTCGATTACAACACATTTCATAATGTTTTTTCAAACTGAGGCATTTTATTGTAATAAATAACAAAAGAAAATGCATATAAAATCCTGCTAAAACCACCACCACAACTACTAATAAGAATAATAACAACAACATTTCCCTCATTTCATAATTTGTCATAATTAGAAAATAGACATTTAATTCTATAACAGCAAACAAATTGGACAAATAATAATAATAATATACAAATCTGAAATATAGCTAAGATACCATCTTGTATTTATTGGATATTTAGCAGATGTTATTATTGAACTGCTGCATTCCATAGGCTATGTTTAAAAGATGTAACATCTGCGTAGGATTCTTTTTTTGGCCACTCAGAATGTCATTCTTTACATCAATTAGCAGTAATTCTCATAAAGCATCGCCTAAAGGGCAGACATGACATCAAACTCATAAAAATCCTGAACAAATCTTAGCAAATGAGGCCAGTCAATTTCGAATGATCACTCACAGCTGTGTTGTGACATCATAGATCCAGATCCAGACACGACTGAAGCACACAACATGACATTTATTGAGAGGTTAATTTCAGACTCCTCAGTATCAGACTGCAGTCATCAGGACCCACAGCGTGAAGAAGCAGACTGCAGTGCACACAACCTCCTGTGATACATAAAACTATATACCCACGCTAAAAATCTACCCCTTTATGGACTTCTAAACTGTATTAAGTATGAATGTTTAAAAGTACTAAAAAGAGATGGTAACACTTTAATATAGGGACCAATTCTTAACTAGTTGCTTCATCGCAAGCCTATTATTAACATATTGACTGCATTTATTCTGACTGACTATATTTTAAATCCATAATTCTACCCAATATATACAAACTTAACAACTACCTTTAGCAAATTAGAATTTTATTGTGGCAAAAGTCATAACACTTTGTTGAAAGTGGGAATCAGAGACAGAATGAGTTAGATAATGTAGAGGTTAGAGAATTTTTTTTGACGAATCTGATGAGAGCTGTTTGAGATCAAATTAAAAACTCTGTCTATTGATCGCACACTGTGGTGTCTTGGCAAATCTTAGCACAGAGACGTTGAATCTGAGACGTTGTTCTGAAGTTCAAGAGGTTATAGTACTGTGGTCTGCTTCTCAAGAGCTCTGAAAAAGGCATTATTTCATAAGTGAAAAGTCACTATTCGCTGGACATTTTGCCATCTACAGCAGCAAAAATGTGATTTGAAACGCCATGAGGACAAGTGAAGTATTTTTAAGGTGAAAATTTTCTAAAGATTCTCCGTTTAATCTCAGTGCTGTAGAAGAAACAATTGAGGAATCTTATTTGTGATTTTCTTTCCTATTGGAAGCTTCACAGCTAAATTGCTTGTCTTGACAGGTAAAGGACGACGATATTCAAGGGGAAGAAAACACAAGGTGACTTGTTCTATCCACATAGCGTGAAGATTTTGCTTTGATGATGTTCTAATTTAGAGCTGTCTTTTATCTCGACGCTGCGATCGATGTGCAAACAAAACAAAACAAAAAAATCATTTATTTGCTGAATAAATATTTGAAAGGGAAAAGTCTCAGCTTTGTTACTCCTCTGAATGTTCGATTCACCCTGAAGTACTTTTCAGTCACATTTTTCAGAATTTCTTCTTCTAATCCTGAAATAAAACAGATTTGGATGCATGCTATTCATAAATCTGAAGTCACATGAATGGAGCAGTGCCTGATCAATGCTGTATTATAACCCTACACATCACATCTGCCCTGAATCCCAATGAGGCTAAATAAAACCACAGAGAGTTTTTTGCCCTGATCACCCAATGGTTTAGTCGCCTGATGCTCTCTCGCCATCAGCAAGGCAATTCAAATCAATATTCACCCAGAAAGCACACCTCTATTCAAGGTTATGCTCTGAGTCTGATTAATTAATAACGCTGTGTTGTGTCCCTTGTTGACTTCTTGACGATCTTTTATAGGCAGAACACTACAAAAGATCTAAACGGTGAAGCTTTGACCTCAAGTTTAAGTTTCTAAACCTTTAACACTTAAATTGTTTCGTAAAACGTAATGGTTTTTTGTTGGTGTTGTTTTTTTTTTATCAAAAGACGGTGCACAAAATTTTTAGAACGTATAGCAAACTATTAATTTTAATTTCAAACGTATTACAGTTTGAAACAACACTCTACCTTTTTATATTACTATAAAACATACTGTTAGACAAATGTCATTGTACCGCACAATATTTATTATACAGTAAACTTGAACGCTATTCTGCACATAATCTTTGTCTCATCTTTAACTCGTATGTCTCCTAAAGGAGTTGTGAGGATCTCAGATGACTTCAAAGAGGCGCAGGGAAAATTTCTGGGTTACGTCAGCAGGAGCAGCGCAGGGAGCTGTCTGAGAGACACTTTCTGAAGACTGATGGTTTCAAACAGGGCTTCAGAGAGACAGGTTCAAAACTTCATAAACTGCAGTTTTCTGCGGTAAGTGAACTTGTGGTTCCCCGGTGCACTGCCCTCTAGCTAGAATGCAGCAAACTGTTCTCAGGCTGTTTATGAGGGTTCATATTGCAGTTTATGTATCGGCTTACAGTGCTTTTCACTTTGATGTGCATCACAAGCTTAAATAGCATAAACATGCCAAACCACCGAGATAAAAGTGATGAAATACCGTCTCAGTTTTAAAATGGATTGACCATCTTTCTGTTTGCGTATCTTCACACAAACAAATAAATAGGAACTCGAATGTCTAACTGGCAGGGTGCAAATAACAACACGTTCCATTAGACAAAAAATTCACATTTATTTATTTTTAAACAAGTGTAGAACTTTACATCCTTTGTAGAGATGGGCTCCTTAACATGTTTATCAGAGATGGGTTTTTTAATTATGCTTATGAGGATGAACTACGTCGACCAGTGCTGTAAAATATTCACAAAAGTATCATTTTTAAAGAATAATTTAATAAATAAATATCCAACCCCAGCTGCAGTAATATGTCTGTAAAGAAGAAGGTCCTCCTTCGTCCTCAGCTGCGGCCTTCAGTCGCTACATTTTTCATGCTTTGCACAGATTCGCACAAAATAAATGTGTGCAAGGCAGGAGAACATCAGAATCTACTAAAATAAACTGATGTGAAGCGGCAAAACCATTTTCATGAACAGGACAGAGGAATTTCCATGTCTCTCGCAGCGCACCTGCGGTCATCCAGCGATTGCATCATCATAAACACGCTTCAAAGCTTTTTACAAAGTCATCCGTTTTCAAACTCTCTTCATTTGCTGTATATTTAGGGTTGTTCTTGATTATTTTATAGCAATTTATTTTACACAATCAATACAACAAAATATATTGTTCTATATTATATCATTACCCTTGACAGTTCCGTGTATGATTGAGAAAATATAAGGCCTGGGGTTTGTTTGCTAGTGGTCATATGGGAGTTCGCCGATGATTGTAAAGGGTGTTACAGGACTCCATTAGTTCAGTCAGGACAATCTCTGCATGGTCCTGGAAATTCCATTTTTGTATATAATAATAATAATAAAAAAAGCAAAAGCAAAACTTGCATTCAAAAGAGAAATATGTGGACATATATGTACATCCTTTGAGAAACGTATGCACTGGAACGAGAAAGACTTTATTTTTATTTTTTTTGGCTTAGTTTTATTTGTATTTTTTTTATGTGAAACTGTATTTCTATAACCAGGCCCACACGGAATCTGCAACCACAGAGCACTGCAAGACCCTCTTTCTCCAGGTTTTACTGTACACTTCCTCTGACCCTTGCTTGTTTGTTTATTAAAAAATTGTGGCTAATTTGATTACATTCAGCTACCAAAAACAGGGTAACAATTAAAAATGGCAAAATCATGTTTCCATACTGTTTTTTTGTTTTCCAGTAAAAACGTTTATTATGTTAAAATATGTCTTGAATTAAGATTGTTTCTTAACCCATTGGCATTTTTCCCCTTTTAAGAATAAACCTTCTTAACCCTTGTGCTGTGCTGAAAATCCTTTACCTAATGTGGTGTTGTCGGCCATTTTACATTTCTTATGTTATATTATCATCAGATGATCGATTGAATATTTTTGTCAGTGTTTTGATTTCTTGCATTTAGCGCAGGTTTGTTTTCTGTTTTAGAAATAAATGATTTTTGGCATCATTGATCTGTGCTTATACTAGCGTTGCCAAATCCACACTTTTCCTGCGGAATTGGGCTACTTTTATACTGTTGCTGTGGGTTGTTTTTTTTTAGTCTGCGGGATAAAGCAAAATTCCCTGCCCCTCTGCAATGTGATTTCGACTATGTACGACCCCTATGGAAGCCCTGCTATTGAGCTTGTTTTGGATGTAATAGGGGTAGTTTTGAGTACCTCAGGTTTTGAGTAAAAACAACATTATTTTAGGATCATTTTGGCAACGTATACTATTTCTGACCAGGAACACCACAGGTGGTGGGAAAGGTAAGAAAAAAATGGGGTAAGAAGGGAAAAGTGAGAAAAGGGGGAGTTTTTATACCCTGTTTAAAGTCAGTAAAATTGACGTAATAACAACAATCAAAAAAAAAACTAGCCAGTGGGGTAAGAAAAAATATAATTCAAAAAATCGCAATTGACATCAGGTTTCATGCATTTTTAAGAATGCTTTTACCAAAAAACAAGACCTGTTATGAACCATTTCACCAACTTTATCCATTGCACTGTAAATTTCCAGCTAAAATCAGCACAGAAAGTGTGCTAAAAAAGTCAGCGGATTCCGTCTGGGCCTGCTTTAACTCGTTGGACAGCAGCGGTACTTCTCCATAATGTGTGCAGTTACGTGGGAGGCTAAAAAAGGAAGACCACTCTGCCATCGGTGGATGGGCGGGGCTGTGTACATGGTGGGCGGTGCTTACAGTTGCTTTTAAAGGCTTGTGACCAGCTGCATTTGTCCTTCTCGTACGTCCCCCTCGGGGACACAGGTGTCTTTCGAGACAGGGATGATGAGGCCCTCGCTACTGTCTCTGCTCATCTGATAATACGCGTGCAGCTGCTGGCCTGACCCCAGGTTGGGCATGCTTTTATAGTAAACGTCTTCGCTCGGACTGTGTTTGGATGGCGAGAGGTCCTGGCCCACGTCTAGACTGCTCTCCGAGAAAGGCGAGTCTCTGAGGTTTGGCATGCTGGTGTACACCGAGTCTCTGTTGGGGGAGGGCAGGGCGGTCTCGGCCGGAGGTGGGAGCTGGCCGATGTAGCTGTGGGGATGCGAAGGCCCTCCATCCACATCAGCCCTCGCTCTCTCCTGTGTGTGGTACAGGAGCGAGTGAGTTCGCTGGGGAATGAGGGGGGCTTCGAGCGTGCGGGGATGAGTGTGGTGCAGCCCCAGACCATCCATTTCGCTGTCCCCACCCACCTGCACCAGGGACGACGTTTCCGCAACCACAGACTCCTCCCCTCTGCTGATCCCTGCCCCCTTTTTGGTGCTGATCCGGGACTCGGCGGCCCTGAGGTTGTTGTGCACAAGCTCGGAGATGATCATCTTCTCGAACGCCGTGTCGTTGAGACTAAGTCCGCAATCCACCACCTGCACGGCGTCGCTGTAGTTATGAAGTGAGTAGCTGTTATTAAAGTTGCCGTTGAGTGGTAGAGTCCCGAACGTGTTCGTATCTCTGCCGCTGGTCACCGAGTGTCCTGCAACAACACAAGAGGATGAAAAACGTTAAGTTGTCAGCTCTAGGATCATCTGCTATATCAAATTACAATGTTTAATGCTGTTTAGGAGTTATAGTAAATATTTAATCTGCGCTTGCATAACTGTTAGGAAAAACTCAAACTATATTACCGCCCAATTATATGTTAAATTATTGGATTTTTGGTAAGTATACCAAAAATTTGATCAAACAGGCTCTATATAAAGTTGTATGCATGATGCATAAAATCTTTGTTTGCATAAATACACTGCACTCCTGTAAAGCAATATATGCAATATAGTAAATCTTAGTGTCTGATTTGTTTAATTTCATCGCTAAATGTAGCTATATAATCACCCAGTTATATACTTGCATACCGATACTAAATATTAAATTACCACTCAGTTCTAAACTCATAGACGTAACTATATGGCTAGACATTAATATGTTAAAAACATTAACATCATGATTTTCTGTAAGGTTGCTTTGAAACAATATGGAGTGTAAAAACTTGATGAATTACTAATAAGTAGTTTAGTGCATTATTATTAGCAGATCCAGTTAAACCGGGCCCTAATAACGTGCATGTGTATTTACGGATTTTTGAAGAGCCTGGACCACAGTAAAGAATGCTAGATTGTAGTAGTCCATCATATCTTGGTATACCTGAACTAATTTGCATAATTCCCTTAATGAATTGGCAGGCGCAGGTCCAATTCTTTCTTTTTGAATTCTCCACAGTTTGAAGTTATGAATTTTTCCTCAATCAAACAATTCTGAACAATTCGCAAAGACCAATTTTGGATCGTTGGTTTCAACTACATCCCAAACAACATTAAAATCATTCTGTAGACTTCAAACATCACAGGCACAAATGAGAGAGCGGCACAGATTTGTATTCACAGATGAAAGAGCGGTGACAGTCACAGAAATCATCAACATCAGCTCGTATTTGAAGCAGTTAAGGCGGTGGGGGTGAAGGGTTTGAAAGTAACAGAAAAAAAGCCAAATTAAAAAAAAAAAACACAAACAGCCATTTCTCACACTACAGAGAGCCAATGAAAGCGAAAGCATCCAACAGACAGGAGAGAGAAAACTCACTCTGAACAACTCACATCAAGTCTGTCTGTTCAGGCCAGCAGACCTGAGCGCTGCTGATGAACGAAAAGAACACAAAACAAAAAGGAAAATGATTTATTGTAAAACATGATGAGATATCACTAACAGAAAAAAGTGAAAGAAACCAAAAAAAGCCCCCCAAAAAAACGAAAGAACAAATTACGTTAGCGCAAGCAAAGGACTTAGCAAATTAAATTAACATCACAAATAAGGCCTTTTCCCCTCGTTAAATGTCACAGTTGGGTTTGTTTGCTGGACTGGACTGTATGTGGTAATTAGAGCTCATTTGTACGCCGGAGGATGAGTGGCCATCTACATGAACTACGATAATCTTTAACTGCATCTTACGAGAGCCCACCGGTGGGCAGCTCGGACACAGCAATTCTCAGAGCCTCTCCACAGATATGATAAGACAAAGGAAGGAGATGGCAGATGGGAACAGAAGAGGGAAAGTAATTTGAGGAAAGGGAGTTTAAGAGAGATTTCTGCTGGATATTGAGACAGAAGGGCTAAAGAAACACAAGAGCTTTTTTCTGACAGAATCTCTCACCAAACTTGTAAACAGACAGAGAGATGTGTTACACTGGAGGAGGGTAACAAAAAATATACTGGTGATACTACATATACACTAAACATTATGGAAACCTGTTTCCACCATGGGGTAAAATGAGGGTTATTTCCCCCTTTTTTTTTTCTTTCTTTCTTGTTTTTCTTATCCCAATTCTGAGTTAACAATTCACGAAAACAAACAAAAAATAATAATATATACTGTATATATATATATATATATATATATATATATACTGTATATATATAGAAAGAGAGAGAGAGAGGGAGAGAGAGACCAGTCTAATGAAAATGCATATCTACAGCAGCATTTTTATCTATTTATTTTTTTTATACACAGAAACTGACTTTGGTGTGCACATGTATGAGATGCATGATATCTATTTTTGCATGCATATGATACCCTCTTGGTATGCATATAACACGCATTTTGCCATACTTGTAATACGCACATACAACCTACCTATTGCAAATCATATACATGCCAAAGTCTGTTTCTGAGTATAAATAGTATGGAAGAAAATCCATTGAAAGGCCACTGAAATGCATTCATGAGATTGGGTTAAAATATAAACTCAGAATTGTGAGACATCAACTTGCAATTGCAACTTATAAAGAACAATTTTGAATCACAATTCTGACATTTTGACACAATTGTGAGTTATCTTACAGTTATGACTTTATTTCACAACTGCAAACTATAAAATCTGAATTGTGAGGCCAAAAAAAAAATTACTTTCGCTTTAAAAAATGCATTATTTAACTACACGTCAAAATAGGTTATTTCTACAGAAAGAAATATACATGAAATATATATATATATATATATAAAAACTTTAAAGGCTAAAAGGCTAAAAATATAACTAAAGTATATAGACGCTTTCTGGCTTAATGAAACATGTCTATAGCTAATGAGGGGAACTACACCTATCAATATTTTGCAAAGACACCTGTGTAAACTTGAGGGGTTCATATGTCATACATTCGCAAAAAATAGAAACTAAATAAAATATCAAATAAAAATAAATAAATAAAATTAAGTTGATAAAAAAATTAAAACAAACAAATAAATAAATATAATATTTGTCAATTAATTAATTAATTAATTAGTTAATTAATTATTATTATTATAATTTTTTTTTTGCCAAGATGTATATTTCATTTTCATAAAACATCTGAATCTCAGTTGCATGACTGGATGAGCCACAGATTACCTACAAACTGTTTTATATATAGAAGAGACTGGCTTTAATATCTGTAGCCATTCAACTTTAAATGAAGAAAATAAAATTTAGATCAATTCAACCCAATGTCCAACAAAACTGTGTTTAACAGAGAGAAAAGGCGACTGCTTTCAGTACAATCTCCATTCAGAATGACGTGTACATTTAGACTAAGAAATTTCAGTTGTGTGTGCAATGGACATGCTTTGTGCCAAGCTGTAAAATGCAAAGGTGATGAAAGTATTGTTTCATTGAGAGCAACATTTCCTCACTAATGATTTTTGACAATAAATGCATGGTCTGTTGATGGCCAGAGAGTTAAATCATGGTAAAACAATTACATTTGATGGGCAAATTTAAAACTGATTGCATACTTGTCTCTCTGTAGGTCACTGAGTGTGTGCAGGAAGGGGAAAGAGAAAACAAAATACAAACAGTTAACAGTGTTATGTCATTTAGAAATAAATTAATTAACTGAATTTTGAACTAATAGTAATAAATAAATAATTAAAATTGAATTACATTATCTTAAACATAAATATTCTATATAAAATAAATAAAAGAGGTGGTGAGCCTGAAAACCTGCTATAAAATCACACACCGAAAACTAGTTTTAGCCAAATGCATTTGATCTATCAGTGTGATTTCTCAGCACAGAGGGGATGATACTAATACTGCCTAGTACTCGGATAATACTCGTAGCACTACACAGTACCACATGAGCAGAAGGGCAAACAGGAGTGTAGTGGATTAGTAGTCACACCTGGAGAGTGAAAGACTGGCACCGTTGGTGTGTTACATACGATAGTTTCAGCCAGTAAGGTGTTGTAGGGGTTATTAGTGCCTTGTGGTCTCAGAAGAGGGTTAGTAAGAAGATAATTGCCCGTCATTCCTGAAGCAACAAAAAACAAGAGGACAAATAAGATTATGACCTAATCTTATAGTAGTAATGAAATAAATAGATATATGTATTATCTAGCTGCATATTTATGTATTTGCATTGTAATCTGCTTAATAATATTAAATCAAATTAATGTCAGGAAATGCAAATAACCAATTTGAAATGTTAAGAATATATAATGATATCCTATACACTAAATAAAAAAAGAAAAAGAAAAGAATGGGTTTATCCAGAATATAATAAATAAATAATAATTAAAAATAAAAAAACTGGGCAACGCTTCTTACTAATTCAGGATTTAAGGTTAGAACAGCTAAAAAAAAATAAATAAATAAATAAATTGTACATATATATTAAAAAAGGTCCATATTATTATTATTATTATTATTTATTATTATTTTTTTTTTCACAATGTTGTCATTGTTGTTATTGTTTCTGAACAGAGACACTGAAGCATGGGAAGACAATTTTTTTTTTTTTTTGCACCTTTGTGTTTTGTGCTCAAACACATGCATTAAAAGCATGCTGAGTGTTTTAGAGCAAGGCAAAGCAAACGGCTCTGAATAATACAACCTTACCGCAGGTCAGATAGAGTTGAACATCATCTTCTCATCACATGCATTTCAGCCCTGGCTAAATAATAAATGACATTTTTTTTTCTCTAGATTCTTGAAATAGCTGACTGAGGGCATATTTTCTCATGACTCACTATTGTAGCTGTGTAAAACGGACCCAAACGGGGCTTGTCTGGGCTTGCCTCTGTCCTTAAACGGACATTCATCATTTGATTTTCCATTAAAGTCAACATGAAATTAAAGTTGACCCTATTTACTTTCTCAGTACATTTTCCTGATGTGACTGTGAACAAATCATCAATCCATGTTTTTCCATAGGAAAAAAAAAGTATTTTTGCATCATAATCTTTCATCAAAATGTAATAACTTGCTTCGACAACTTTTCTTTTTGGCTGATGATACCAATCCTTATTTTTCACCCCTCCCTTCCAAACACCTGTCATACAGAGACCACTTTTCAAGATCTAGTTAATTTGCTATCTGACAAATATGTCACATCATATTAGTAAAAGGGTTGCAGATGCTGTTTCATGTTGACTTGAACTAAAATCAGATCTGAGTGGCTTAAAATAGATACTTGTGCATGTTTACCAGTAATCAAGATTTCCATAAGCTTGTAAATAAAAAACATGTTTTTAATAAATATATTTGAAATATACACGAATATACTTGAAAGTAACTTGAAATGAATGAGTTGTTAAAATGTTTAAAATGAAAATTAATTTGGTATTTCATTCTAATGAAAACAATGAGCACATTAGTCCAAATCATTTATTAAATATGAGGTCAATTAAATACTTAAATACTTTTAAACACTGAATTAAACATGGGCGACTGATTAAAGAGCATCTCTACATCTGAGTGTATGATTTCAGAGAAAACGTTCTGAAAGGAGTTTGGATGTACAAGTATGACTGACCTTGGTTGAGGGTTGATGTGCTGTTGATGTCTCCTGAGATGAAAGAGGACTCAGACTGTTTCCTGACTGTATCGTTCCACATTCTTCTGATTCGACTCTATTAGATGAACAAACAGCCATTAAACTCATCACTATCTTCAGGAGGGAAAAATTGCATGTGACCTCTTTAGTTTTTTTTTCTCTGATATGTAGAGTGGCCCCAAAAAGAATTTGGATGCTTTCGGACATTTCAGACATACTTATCTGATGCGATGACATTCATACATTTATAACAAAATATTTAAAAAAAAGCAGCATCTAGAAACAAATTCTATCTTTAAGCTGAACTAACTTCACTTTTACAAGCCTTTTCAATGAACTTTAAAAAAACTAGCACCGATGTCATTTTTACTGGATGATATGCGCATTTAGTTTGTTTCCTTAAAGTTCTCACATGTGTCTTACCAGTAAACTGTTCAATAGCCACTTTCCATTTAAAGTTTGATAAAGTGTTGCAATAATTTTTTGATATTTTTACAAAAAAGTATTTTTTGCCAAATGTAATACTTACAAATGTGTTCGTGCTGTGTCTTCAAAGTATTGTTTGTTTTATGTTTATTATATAGTAATTTTAATTGAATTATTATTAGCAGTATTTACATTTATTCATACAAACATTCACACATATATACCACAGTCGAAGTTTATGCTATGTTGAAAATGATTAAATAAAGCATATTAAAAACTTAATTTTATGTGTTTACGTTTATTTGTTAATGGGGGATTTATTTATTTATTTCAGTTCATTTATTTATATATTTTTGTGAAAAAATAAACTTCCTCGATGATCCTTTTTTCCGCTAGTGTTTTATAATTTTACATATCAATATATATTAATTACTTACTGAATCTAAAATCTGATCTGAAATCTTTTTAGAAGGGTAATTAATTTAAATAGCAAAAATGTAGCCTGCAAATAATATTTAAATTATATAGTGCAATTCACAAGTTTCACTTTTACAGTGATACTGTTACAAGCGTATGATTTGTATGTCAGTAATCAACTAAATTGTCAAAATGCATGCATTTACGTAGAATATTTGACTTTTAAAATAAGAAATGGTTAAAGTTATATTGCATATGATATTACTTAAACTGGATGATTCATCCTCATCATCATCATGTGCTCTTTATATGTATTTCTCTGTGTTATATTTTTTAAGTAAATACACACTGGGGCATCTTTTCCCATAATGAGTTTGATTTGTTTGGGGACGTTTTTGTTGTAGAAAAAACAAAATACTCTCCACTCATTATTTTCACATTACAACTATAAATCATTACAAAAATATTTACCCCAGAGATTGTACATAAATGCTACATTAGATATCATAATGCGGTTTTTAAAGTAAATATTATAGTATACCAGAACGTTATCTAAACATGGTATAGTATACACAGCTATTGCTATGATTCACTATAATATAATGCAATCCATCATAAAAACGTAAAAAAAAAATCTATCTGTGAAAACAAGAAAAATCTAGATAAAAGATCTGTGTGTGTCATTGTGTGGGGGGTGGGGGGTGTACCAGAGCAGATGGAAGCAGTCGCAGAGTTCCAATATGAAATGTGTCTCATAACCGAACGTCACATTAAAAGTCGTCGACATGAAAACAATGGAAATTGGGTCAATGGTGTTTGTACCTGAGTACCAGAGGAATAGCGAGCGCTTGTCCGTGTTGTTGAGGTCTTTGTGGAGCTGTGTGAGCTCTCTGTCGTGATCCCGCTACAGCAGTACGTGTGTCGGAGGCATTTGCTGTACTCTCTCCGAACCTGCAGTTCAAAGGAACATTTTTTTTCTCCTTCAAGTGAACTTTTTAAACGTGCTCTTCTCGTTAAAATCGAACTGTGCTGCAACAATATATTTCAGGAAGCACTTACTTTCTTCTGAAGCAGGCAGTGGAAGGTGAAGATAAACATGCCCTGGAACGTGTTAAAGATGGTGAAGAGGTACGCCAAGACGACAGACGACTCGCTGATGAAGAACAAGCCAAATGACCAAGTCAGGCCCAAGAGACACAGCAGAGCAAAGCCGCCCATGACCCACGACCTTCGAGAGCAAATTAAACAGAAACCACGAGCCATGAGAGAGGGACATTTCCTTCAGCAAAAAGCAAAAATCATTACAGCATTACAATCTCAGCAAAACAATACAAATCAAACACGGGTTCTGAAAATCATTTAGACTGACATCTTAGGCACAAGTAGATGGGAAATGCAGTGGAACATATCATTGAGAGGTTAATCAATCCCATATGGAAGCGGGATTATCGTAAAGAAGGTTTAATCAGTATTGAGGCAGTGGAGTGTGGAGATATTTTTGCATGCCACACTACTGGGTAAAGACGCATGATACTGGGCTGCATTCAGACGGAGGGGAAAGAGAAAGAGCAGTAATCATCTCTGATTGGTCCGTTTTAGTGGAGGAGGCGCTGACAACAGGTCTCGGCTGGCTAAGGAACCAAAGAGATAGAGCTTGCTTTCATCAGAGGAGAGATGAGAGATGAAACAAGAAACCAACATATGAGGATTTGAAGGCAGGAGGACTTGGAAGGCTTTGGGGTGTAAAGATTTTCTGAGGGTATAAGAGTGCACTGAGATCTATAAATGAGCGGCGTAGTGGATGGAGCTGAGGATGCATTGACATTAAAATTCTATTCACTGATCTTTTTTTTTTCATCGTACGGCACATAACTGATAAACGGCTTACATTAAAATAAATAAATAGCTAAGCATATGATTTGTTAAAAAAAAAGCAGACTTCAATAGAAACTGAAATCTGAAAATAGCTAAATACTTGTGAATTTTTACTTTTATCACGATTAATCATTTGACAGCATAAAAGATAGAACTTTCGAGATTTAAATTATTAGCATTTAATAAAATATATGTTGAAATCAGCATGCACAGTTAAATATGCAATACTGGCCAACATATACAATATATTGTGGACTTTAAGTAAGTAAGAAAGCATAAAAGTATATACCATATAAAGTAAGTATAAAAATAGTATTCTTACCCCCTTAAATTATTCACTCTTTGTTATATTGCAGCCATTTGCTAAAACCATTTAAGTTATTTTTTTTCCTCATTAATGAACATACAGCACCCCATATTGACAGAAAAAACACAGAATTTATGACATTTTTGCAGATTTATTAAAAAGGAAAAACTGAAATATTACATGGTCACTCAGGTGCTGTCCATTTCTTCTGATCATCCTTGAGATGGTTCTATGCCTTCATTTGAGTCCAGCTATGTTTGATTATACTGATTGGACTTGATTAGGAAAGCCACACACTTGTCTATATAAGA
>JAUCMT010000013.1:3721008-3732079 GCA_032357475.1 Enteromius thamalakanensis | reverse complement strand
TAGGACCATGTGATATTTCAGTTTTTCTTTTTTAATAAATCTGCAAAAATGTCAACAATTCTGTGTTTTTCAGTCAAAGAGTGAAAAATTTAAGGGTCTCTGAATACTTTTTCGTACCCACTGTATCTTCAACACAGTCTCGCAACCAATTCGTACATATTCGTACAAAGTGGCTAATTTGTGCTACAGTAGTTTGTCTAAAACCCCATGATGGGTAGGTTAAGGGACAGGGTTAGGTGTAGGTCATTTGTACAAATTCATATGAATCGGCAACTCTTGAAATACATCCGATTTATTCGAATTAGCCATCCCATAAAAATATGTACATATTTGTGTGAGACTGAGCTTAATATATATTATACCCATGTATGTAGTAAATGTGGGCATAATGGTTTGTGTGAGAAAATGAAGGGAATTTGAGCTTTGGCATCTGAGGTTATAAAAGTAGGAACATATTAGGTGGGTTGCCATATGAGTTGTGAGAAGGTCTGAGAGTTCAAGGGTAGGATGACAGGGTAGGAATAACATGAAGGGTGAAGAGGAAGGTGGAAAGGATTTGTAGGATTTGAGGATATGAGGGTGTGAAGTAAAGATGTACAGCAATTTAAGACGGTCCAGGCAGAGTAAACATTAAGAAACCAGTTAAGCCACAGACAGACAGAGAGACAGACAGACAGATAGCATGGATGAGCAGCACAGAGACGGTGCTTCTGAAAGAGCCCAGCAAACAGACAATAAGATGACAAGGGGAGCAACCATGAGGCTGTGGCACAGATGTCCAGCTAACGCTCTTACTTGATAAATGGTTTATTATCTTCATAGCTAGAGAGCATGGCCAGCAGAGGAGAGAGACAACATTAGATCAGGCAAATCAGTTGGATTAGCATTGAAGTCCAAATGTAAAAATTCTGAAGTTAAAAATCAAATAAAGCTGGACAGAAAAGGTAGATTTTGTCCTCAGCTGTGACAAGACAAAAAAAATCCTTAATAATTATAGCTGTTATGAATTCTTAAAGACAACATGAAATGTATATCTTGTTTTTCAAAGTGTAAGTCTTGTCTAAAATATAATCTGTTATAACTGTAAATACATATCAAAATAATTCAACTTCATAAAGGTATATATTAAACATTAAATATGTTTCTAAATTAATTCTTACTGTAAGCTTTTTACCTGATTGGGATATATTTTTTAAGTTGACAGTAATTATTATTATTATGTAATATCACGTAAACAGAAAAAAAAATATATATATATACACACACACACACTGTACAATAGTGGATAGGGTTAATTTTGATTTCATGTTGTCTTTAACACACTTGATGATTACATGACAAGACTTTTCATAAAACTTTACCACCACTGTCATTTTTCTTCCTTCTTTTTTTTTACACAGAAAGCAAGTACATTTAATTGTCCCACGGTGCTTTGCCTTATGAGGGTTTCTAAAGAGCCTAAAGATTGTTCTCTCAGGTCAAATGTGCCAGTACTTTGCCGTTTTACACTATTTAATGCGGCAGTAATGTTTTATGAGCGACATACGTTACGGTGTACGGTGAATCTTACCCAGGCAAATCAGAATTATAATAGCCATCACAGACGCGATAATTACTGGTTTGGGTAAGAGAACAGAGAGAGGACAGAGAAAGAGAAAGAAAGGAGAGAGAAAAAACAAAGGGAAATGGGAAACAGAGAAATGAAACGAAATGCTGCAGATTAGCTTGCTGAACATGCAACATGCTGCAATGAGCCCAGAGTTTAGCAGATTGATTCATATCGCCCTGTGGTGATGGGTGAGAAATTTAGACAACATACCGCCGACACAATGCCTGTGAGCAACGTATTTTTCAAGCATGTTAGTCATGTCTATATCATTGTAAATCTAATAAAATATGCATATTTCCCCGATGGCTGTGTGTTAAGTTTGAAAGATCACATTAAATGCAATCTGTGTTATATATCAAATCCAAAACATATAAAGGCTGTTTCCATGAACAGGGTCCAAGGGTTGGGACCAAAAATGTGGGATTGGCTAAAGTTTTAAATTCTCATTTGTGAACATTTTAACACAAACTAACAGTGATCAACATCTACAGCATTTCTTAGTCAGTGTGAAATTAAAATTCAGATTTGATTTTTGTTACCAAATGCACAGCACTGTGAACTAACATTTAACAATTAGATTATTTCTTATTATTAGTATTTTTTTTTATTTATTTTTTTTTACAATTCACAAGTATTCATATCAATTGTATTTCAATGTTTAATGTATTTAATGATAGGCTTATTTGTGGAAAGTACTATAATCACTGTAAACACATTTGGAGAAATGCCTAAAAACAACATCTACAAAAAAAACACACAATTTTACAACATTAAAAAAAGTTTCACTATTAAATATATTCAGTAAGACATGCATTGCCATGCCAGCAAAAAAAAAAAAAAAAAGTGTGGTCAACCATCTTTTCAGCTACAGAAAGAGATCTCCCTCTTCGCAACAGGAAACACATGGAAGTGCTTTGACTGCGCTGTCTTTACACACACACACACACATCTGAATTCACTCTCCAGGCAGACTCTGAATACAGGGAGTTGTTCCAAAAAAGAGTTTTGTGGTCACTGTAAAAGAGGAACAGCGCTGAGCCTGTCTCAATCATTACGTGCCTCTCTGGCCATCTCTCACATTAATAGACGACATGCACCTGAAGAGAATAACATCTGTCTGGAGTCCATCTGAATCCCTTCAGTCGACGCACTTAAATTCATTCAAGCACAAAACGGCAGTTTTGTAGATGCTACATGCAATGTTACCAAGAAGCAATGTCTGTTCCCGTTCTAAATGTTAGAGTAGGAATGCTGCTGCTTCTTAGTGTGTGGCGGCACACTTTGACTCCACATGAGCTGAAATATCGTGGGGAAAAATAACGTGACTTACTTGATGTGCTCCAGCCGGCTGGAATCAGGTTTCAGCGATGTAGAGTGTTTCATCATTTTGTACATCGTGATGAGCAGGAAGATGAGGTTGAGCTGTGCGAAAGCAAAAGACCTTTGTTAATAAACAAAAAAGAAACTTAAAAGATTAGATAAGTGAAGTTTTATTGGGAGCATTAATTGAAAACAGCCATCTAAGCATCCCTTCAGCCAGTGCCTAATACAATAACCATCTGGCATATTGCGAGACAAAGCCAAGATGACTGGCGCCAAATACAGTGTCACTATATATCAATACAAGAATACAAAAAAGCAATAAAACCGTTTAACTGCAGAATGAAAACACAAATAGTTCAGAGACGCTCAGAGACCACACATGGAGAAATGGATATTTGAGACTTCCTCAGGGAAGAAAAAAAAAAAAGATATAACTTTTAAAGAATATTCTTGTTTATTTCATATACAAACATCTACGGATCACAATGAAAATGAACAGAAAATGCATATTTTCAGCAGGGAATCATTCAGCACTGCAAATAAACATATAAAATACACTACCACCAAACTATCACACTAATGCGAAAGGAAATTGTAATATCACACATGGGACTCGTGTGTTTATTATTTTGACTGATTTTATGGTGCGTTTACTGTAAATATATTTTGCCTGTTTAACAAACCTAGGGACAAAATAATGTATTTTATTTACAGTCAAATATACTTTCTATGGCTATCAACAGCATGCCACAGATATTATATATATATATATAAATATTACTTTAAATACCTAAGTATTCAATTTTTTAATGAGTAAGATATATTTTAGTAGCAAATAACCTAGAATAAATATGTTTTGTTCAGTGAAAGTGTGAAAGTGTTAAACTGTGTTTAAATTGAACAGTCAAAACCCTTTTGAAAACAATGCATTTTCCATTTATTGACACCAGTGCCATTTTTTTTTCTAGTAAACATAATAGCAGCTTAAAATGATTAACAGTTGCTCTTACTTCAAATGTAGGAATCGGATTTGGTTTCTTAGGTAATCATGTTACAGAAGCTGCCTTTAGCAATTAAGCTTGTTATATATTTTGTTCAATGTTGCTTTGTGATAATAAGTTAGTTCGCTCAGTGAAAAAACAAGTCAGTGTCCAAGATCTTTCATCTACAAAATAAAAATATTCAGTGCTTTTAAATGTTGCCTAGAAAATCACAGTATAAGCAATCAATCTCCTGCACATTGGTTTCATTTGCAATTTTAAAACATTCATGGACATCGAAGACACACGCGACGAAAGGGACCTTGTAACAACCTAAAGTAATGCATTGGTCATACTTTATCACGTACTGTATAAAATGACTTCCCAATAGCTGCAACTATGTGGGACAACTACGTGGTGACGGAACATTTTCTGCTCTAGTCCATTTTCTGGAGCACAGACAGGCGAGGACGTAGCAGTCTATCATTTGCGGTCGCTCTCATAAGTGGCGGTGTCACCAGCTCAAACAAGCTCTTCAGTTCGGCTCCTTGTTCGGGCACACAAGCTCATCATTCTGCCATCAAAACAGCAATGGCGATCAATAACGTGCTGCTCATGCAATCAAGCGCCACGGTTTCTCAGAGACATCACGGCGAGAGAGATAGAAAAAGAGGGGAAGGGGGTGGCGGGGTCGTGCCTGGTTTTCACAGCCCCTGCGCCCGAATTTATGAGCGCAGAGCTATAAAAGGCCTCTCACGCCGCCAGAGCACTGACAGTGATCTGATGAGACGAGAGGAAGTAAGGACGCTCAGCAGAGGGAGTGGTAACCCAGCAAAGCAGCCACTACACTACTAAAGCTCCTTGTTCCTGCCTGTCCCATGGGCTTCCTCCACTCTGAAAAGAGCTTTTCCTGAACAAACCCCCCTGTTCTTGAATCATCACCGCTAGCCAAGCAGAAGACCCTCAACTCCACTCTGGGACGCAGGAGAAAGCTGTATGCATGTGCTCGTGTGTGTGTGTGTCTTGAACTCTGATTGAACCAGATTAAATATTTAAGGTGCAGATGGAACTGTCTGCATGATGCAAACGTGTCACAGTCCAAGCGTGTTTTAACGTCACTCACACGCACTAATGGTTCCCGACCGCTCATTAGCTCAGTGTCCTGGTTTTCATGAATCTTATATGCCTGGTGCCCCAGAGCTGAAAAAAACACATCTTTTCCACCGAACCCGGCGGTGGCTGTCCTGCATGAGCCAGTGTTTGGCTGGTGAATGCGCAAACTTGTCTGAGTTTCTGTGCCCACAAGTTTACACATACTTGAGAGCCATACAATGCAGTTACAAACTATATTACTTCATAACCTTTTTACAGCAAATAGTTTAGTGTTGGTGGACCATCTCTAAAATATTTGTTAAATTCCAAAAACTTTCTTATACATACAACTTATTGCAGTTTCCAGTGGAAATGACCACCAGTAGCAGTACAATTTTATTCCTTTTCACATAAATTATAATAAAATAACTGATAATTAATAAATGCATTATTTTGCATGGCTCTTTGCTCACTGTTGTGTTCAAAATGCCTATAGGCTCATGAATGGTTTTTAAAGTAATGCATTTTTAAAGTTGACACTTGCACCACATCGCCAGCTACTTAGCATTTCTAATGTAGTAAACTTGCTCAGTTTTGACCCTTTGCAAAGACCGGCCCCACTTAGTGTTGCTACAGTATGTCCGACAAGCCATAAAAAACCCTAAAAAACTGAGTTGTGAAAAATGTATTAAGAATTTGACAACACATACACATAGCAGAGCAGGTTACTTCTGGTATGAAACAAAATCTTGGCTTTCAAATTTTATAATTAATAAAAAAGAAAAAAAAAGAAATCAATAAATACAGTTTTGCAGCTGTTGTGACAGATTTCTGTAATGCCTCAGTTCAAGTGGCACATGAATCAATCATCTCTTCCTTATTAATACTTATAGCTTAAAATAAACATGAATGAACATTGGAAGTTTTTAATTTTAACCATGGAAAGACATCAATGCACAGCATTTTTCAAGTTCACCATCGTTATAGTCTTTGGTCTAGTTTGTTTATCATCCAACAATTATGATTCTGATCCTGTATTATGATTAGACAGATCGCCTTTCAATCAAATACCCTTCAAAAAGTCAATTACTTCATAATACTGAGACCTTGGATGTGACTGCAACATAAAAAGCTCAAAGACTTGTAAAATGAACTAAAAATGCATTTTTATCTCACATTTGCTTGTGATGCATTTCTGAAATGCTGCAATATGTACAAACATAAAAAAAAGAATGTAAATAAAATATTGTCAGATTTAGCTTTAAGATAAAAACTGAACACATTTCTATCGCCATTCACAGCACGTTTCAGTTTTGAATGTGTCACAAAATGCATAATCCTAAAATTTTGCTGAAATGCTGACACAGATACGGAATTCCAGTGAACCTCTGAAGAATGTGGAAACTTTCTTCCTGGTTAAAATAGACACGTTTAAGACCCAATGGCACTAACAGCAAATGTCAAACCAACGTATATGGCTCAGAATTGTGTTTTCTGTGGTGGAAAACGTCTGCATAGTAAACACTGGCTCTGGGACCCTATTGGTGGAAAAGGGAACTAGATTAGCTGTGAAATTCATGCAGCCCTACATCGCTGCAGCATCGGGCATGAGGACGCTGAAAATAGATGTAGAATAATGAGAACCACAATAGGCTTCAACTAATTGAACAGGATCACACCATTCTTTCCCTCTGCACGGCAAAATGGGTGAAACTCTGAATAATGAGACTCGCTCTGGCTCTCTCATTGACAAGGACAAAGCCAATCTGCTGAGAATCAGGGGTCAGAGGTTGGGGGAAACCTTGGTCTTCATTCCCCTGAGAGGCTCTGGTCTTTGTGCTTTATCTAGCATTGTCAAGCAGCCTGAGGACTACGAGTCCTGCTTGCTGTCCGAGCAGAGCATGCAACAATAAATCAGCTTCATAAAGGGTCACAAGCTTTCTGCCGCTGATGACTGGAACACGTATTCTGATTATCAGCAACACTGCAAACACATACATCATGCCTCATCCAGCACTGCAGCGGCTAAATGAACATATCTCAGTGTTTGTAGGGCTTCCTCCATGCATGGCTGCAAAAAAAAAAGAACATTGTTTGCAGTATCTCGCAGCTTGTCAGCCTTTTTAAAGGGTTAGTTCACCAAAAAATTTTAATTATGTCATTAATTACTGACTCGTTCCAAAACGATAAGCCCTTTGCTCATCTATGGAACACAAATGACGATATTTCTGATGAAATCTGAGAGTTATCTGACCCTCCATAGACAGCAACTCAACTTTTTATTTAAAAATTATAATTTTTTTGCGCAAGAAAATAAAAATAACACAATTTTATGATAATCCCTAAATATTATGCCATTTTTCTTTTATGACCTATTAATTGAGAGCATCAAATACCTAACTAATCAAGGTTAAATGTGAATAAAATATTGTCAAAAACATTATTCAAATATTCAAGTCACATCAAATCACATTTTTTATTATAAGTAAATTTTATTGTAAATGTTACATTAATTTTTATATATTAGCCAAAGTCGACTGCTAAATTTTAATGTTCACATGAGTAAAGGTTGACATTTATTTTAACTTAATTGATTTTATATTTGCTCTATAGTCATGTGACAGATTGCATTCAATTATGTGTTTAATTACTTATTTTATCAATTTTTTTTATTAACGCTGGATCATTTTATGGCCTTTTATTATTAAAAGCAGATGTTTCAGGCCCTCCTCTACAATTGTTTCAGACCACTTCTCTAATTACCTTCTATATTTTACTGCGGCCCAAACCAGTGATTGAACCATCTGCGTGTCTGTTTTCAACAAAAAACTTAAAGTCTTTCCAATAAACAGAGCTTCCATCACCGTTCACCCTGGCAGGGAGATCACCTGGTCTGTTTACAAAACTATAAAGGATATAATAAAGTCAACCCTCTACAAACATCTCTACTTGTCCTTCCATTTTCAGGAAGACGATTTGTTTTTTCATCCAGAGATTAGAGGGCAAACAAACAGCCAGACAGATGTGAATACCACCTGCTAGCCTTTCCACCACGCAGACTCTCTCTATCTTTGTCTCTCTCAAGCCTACTTCCTTTTAACCTCCCCAATCTAGTCCAATGCTCTAATCTCTTATTCGCAAATAACAGCAAGCTTAAACTGCAGCTCAGTCAATCCAGCGTGCCTTATGACCGGCATCTCATGGCAAACAAACAAACTGTAGTGTCGTCAGCTACCTCCTCAAAAGGTTGAACCATGACAATATGTGTCTTTGATTTGTATTATTTGACATTGCCGTTTCTTCTATCCGCATCCCGAGGGGCTGTCTCGACCCCATAGCTTGAAAGCACCCTGCTGAGTATCATTTGAGGATAATGTTGTGCTCTAATGCCACGTTGAAAAAGCCACATCGTATCAAAACGATCCCTGAGAAAGACAAAAAAAGCCTTAAGAGCAGCATTTCCGAACCTCTCTGCAGGCTGCATTGACTGGGTCTGCCGAGACTGAACCGATCTAAGCAGAAATCGATGAGCTGCAATCTGTTGAATAAGACTGAAGAAACAAAGGCAGCTCAATGTTTTTGCACGGGAGGATTTTGTCAATTACTCTTTAAACTCTGAGACACAGCCTCTCCCTGCACAGAAACATCCTGCTTCTTGTTCTTACACCTGGCCCATGTATTCATCACTTAATCACACACACTCATGTACGATGTGCCAAATACAACCTTAAGACATGTGAAGGTTAGCAGATATTGAACGCACCATAATAATGAAGGTGACGGGTCCGATGAAACTCCAGATGAAGTGGTTGTCCATCCTGAGCCAACATCTGCAAAGACAACATACTCACAATAAAGAAATGGAACATGGCAGCTTATAGAATACAGGTCTAAGCCATTCTACTACTTCAGTCAACAGCAACATGTTCTTTAAAAAAGGGTGCTTCCACACACTTTCTAAATACGACATTGGAGGTGTGTAGGTCTAGATAAAAATTGGGGGGCTATCAGCTATCAAGTGAGATTTTTTTAACTGCTTATCATCCCAGAACTTGAGGTGAAGGGAATGACCAACACTATCTCTCAAACAGTTCAGACATATGTTACAAGAATATGATTTAAAGTGATAGTTCACTCAAAGAATTTAAATTTTGTCATATGTTTTAAACCTGTATGGATTTCCATTGAACACGAAAGGCAAAATTGTCAAGAATATGGGAAACTAAACAGTTACTGCCATTTACTTCCATAGTGCAGTTTGGTTCCCAGAGTATCTCTTGGATAGGATGGAATTCATACAAAATTGGAATAACATAAGGGTAAGTAAATCCTGATTAAATTAAAATAAAATAAAATAAAAATTTTTTGTGTAAACTATGCCTTTAAGCTAAACAGTGACCACTACAGCCTCCAGGCTTACTGTATCCTGCATACCAATATTTTAAAGATTCCTAAAACAGGATTTCTCTCTGGTCATCTGAGATTTTAGAAAGGAGATAAAACAGCACACCATGAGTGTATATTAGAACCATTTGTTATGTGCTTTTGGCATCTTTGGAAAGTCAGTTTAAACAAGCAGATAATTGCATCATTGCGTAAACTTCATTCTGACACATTTTGAGATGCAATTACAAATTAATTTGAGTAGTTTTGTAAGAACAATTGTATTGAAAATAGCAACAGCACCAATAAACATACACACTAAGGACGGTATCTGTTACAGAGCAGGCTCATGTGGGTTCCATTACAATGTTTTATATGTGTTGATTCTGCATTCGTTTATTAAACGCTGCTAAAAGACAGTAATTTCCTGTAACAGATCCAGTTTCTCTAGAGTGGGAAACACTGATCATATAAATTGTCAATGTTCTTCAGTGCTCTGAGAAACTATAGAAACATCTGAGACAAATGCAATGCTACAAGCATGGCTTTCGTAACAATATAAACATAATGCACTCTGCTTCGTATTAAGAGACAGTGATGTGGCAGACAGGGCCAACACGCTACCACCTGTTTATGTGTTATAAGGAGCAACCCAAGAGCCCATGCAGGGCTGAAGCACCACCATTAATCTATGTAAAAGCCTCTTTCTCATGCAGCCCTCGTCTCCGTTAGAGAGCATTTACAAACAACAGGTCACCAGAGACTCTTTGAACAAAAGACACTAACGCATGCAGCCCTGCCTGGAAACCACATTTTGTACTGTAAGGCATCCTCTGAAGGCTTTCTGTGTGTGTGTGTTACCTATGGACCCGTCAGATTGTGGTATGCTCCTACAGACAGCATTGCATTTAAAAAAGAAAAGAAAATGCTTGCTTACGCTTTCTTGGTCCCGTAGCTTCTGTAGTCTACAGCAGCGGAAACACCCACGACCACAGCGGGGAGGAGGTATCCTGCCATGTAGAAATACCTCCTGCGTGAATATTCACTCTCGAAGACCTCCACCAGCATCAGATAGAGCTGAACCCCTTCCAAACTCATCCATGCGAAAGATGCCAGAAAAAAGTAATGCAGGATTCCTGCAATTATGGAGCAGGCCATCTGTGGGACAGACACAAGGGTCAAAGCTGGAAAATCTACTGTAGTATAAAATGTATTTTATTTTAAATGTTTATTAAGTTTAATGATTTAATTTAATGATCTTTGTTTATTACTAACCGAGGACAGTTAAAAAATATTTTGACATTGACATTATCTAGTTTGATTTCAGTTTAAACATTTAAAATATGTTTAGTGTAAAAGGTTAAAATACATTAATGTGAAATGCATTTTATAAAAAAAACATATATATATATAGAGAGAGAGAGAGATAAAAAAGCACCAAATGACTCACTCTGTCTGACTGAATGTTGTAAACACGTTTCAAAAAATTCCCATAAGACTAGCAAGATAACGTCCAAAGGAAAAAAAAAAACAACAACTTTGTATTTATGTTTTTTTTTTTTTTTTTTTATAACGCCTTTTAAACAAAAGGTTTTATTTAATGGCTTTAAAAATTTCAAGTGCTGTTAAATAGCTATGCGGTATTTAGCCAAATGTATGTGGAACTCCTTATAGGAAATTGCTT
>JAUCMT010000013.1:3697157-3720908 GCA_032357475.1 Enteromius thamalakanensis | reverse complement strand
TTATGTTTTTTTTTTTTTTTTTTTTATAACGCCTTTTCAACAAAAGGTTTGATTTAATGGCTTTAAAAATGTCAAGTGCTGTTATATAGCTATGCGGTATGTAGCCAAATGTATGTGGACCTCCTTCTAGGAAATGGCTTTGGCTGGGCCTCTTAATTCCAGTGAAGACAAATCTTAATGCTTCGGCCTAAAACGACAGTCTAGAGAATAGTGCGCTTCCAACTTTTCTGGCAAAGATTGGAGACGGCCTTTTCTGTTTCAGCATGATAATGCCTTTTGTGTACAAAGCAAGGTCTGTGAAGAAATGGTTTACTGGTGTGGAAGAACTTGACTGGCCCACGCTAGCCCAGACCTGAACCGCACTGAACACATTTGGAATAAACTGGAACAACAAGCCTGCACCATCTCTGATGCCATTTAGTTTGAATGAGTGAAAATCCCCACAGCCATGTTCCAGCTAATTATTTATTTATTTTCTTTTAATATTAGGGTTAATAAAATTAGTTTTTTAAAGATTTATTTTTAGGGTTTATTTGATAGGATAGATCAGTGTTGACAGGAAGTGAAGCGGTAGAGAGATAGGGGGCGGGATCAGGAAAGGTCTGCGAGCCAGGACTCGAACTCCCGACGCCGAAGCACAACGATACACAGTCAATAAAACTTGAGATTTTCAGATATATAATGAGGGAATTTTTAAGAATGTGAAAATGTATATTAAAAAAAATAAAGAAATAGATTCATTTCAAAAGCATATCTTCAAATAAACAAAAAAGACAAAAAGTGTCAAGTTATTGACTCACAAAAGATCCAGTTAGCCTGAAAAACTATAATCATTTGTCAAAATTCTGCTGGAATTCGCTGGGACTCGCTGAAAACATCACATTCATTCAAGGTAACATTACCCTGGGCTCCGTCATGTCGATTCCGATGAGGAAGATGAGCTCTGCGATGAAAAGGTTTATGCACAGGTTCTTGTGGATGGTATTCCTGTCACTCTGCAACCCACGGAAGAAACAGAAGGTGAAGATGCTCATGGCCAGACAGATGAGGGATACCACGATACCCACACGACTGATGACGCTCAACAACAGCTCCTGCACTTTATCTGCACCCTGGGAAACAAACAAATAGAGAGGAGAAAAAATACAAATTAGAAGCAGGTCACATTTAACAAGTGCATTTTAAAGGCTTTTGCAATACAGAAACTGCAACACATTTTTAGAAACTAGTACAAATTTTTCCCTCTCCAAACACATCAGTTTTGCATATTAGATAAATCGTGATGTTCATTAGACAGTTTTATATTTGTGTTTTTCCCACTGGTGGCACAGGAAGTTTGGCTTTAAACATTCATTCAATATCATAAATATACAAACTATTAAACACTCTGTAACACTTTCAGGGTCTCTTTACCAGTCATTTTAGCATGCATTTCACTAGAATATCAACCATTTAATAGTAATTATTAAGCACATATTAATGCCTTATTTTACATGACCTTATTCTACATCCCTAATTCTACCCATTAACTAAACTAAACAACTATCTTCCAAACTATTAAAAAGCAACAAATTAGGAATTTATTGAGGCAAAAGTCATAGTTGTCTTCCCTGTTCTAAAGTGTTACCAAACACTCTAATATCATAAGTAGACAAACTCTAAAACAGACTGATTTGTAGCCGTCTGCAATCCATTTGGCTTAGAGAAGCAGATGAGTGTTGGCGGTGTCTATTATAACAGCTGGGTTCCACAGTAACGCATGGACAAAAGCTTAAATATTTATGAAGATCGCATCTTACCAGCAGCTCTCGATGAGCCATGAGCACCGCAAAGTTGGTGAGATGACTACAGGAGCAGGTGGTGTGACTTTTATTGGCGTGGATGAGTTTGCAGCCCTGAGTGGACCAGTATCCCATCATGGTTCTCTCGGAGTAGTTCCAAAAAGAGCAGTTGGAGTTATAGTAATGCTGCATCTGTAATCGAAAGGAGGCGACAAGAATATTTTTCATAAGTTAGCAGACGATAATGAATTGATATTTAGCAGCCGTCCATCTAAACGTTTGGGGAACGGCATGCTAATTCACCCTGACAGTTGGTTCTTTCGCAAATGATACGCTGGCCATATCAAACACTCTTTTGAATGCGCAGTGTGTGTTCTCACATAAATGACTAAAGAATCTAATAAGGTTAAATGAGTGCGAAATCTAGCATGGGACCATTGATTATATGAGGTGCTAACAGGGGGCAGAATGGTTTGAAGGCATGTCTGTGGAAATCACACAATTACTTTGATAGAGAGCAAAAATCAAGCCGGGTCTCCTCTGGGAGCGCTCCTGACACTTTAAAAGAGAGCGAGATGATAATTGGTCCTCTGGTAATTTCATCCTGCATTGTATAGCTAATCTGGGAGTTAATTTTCCACTCCAAAAAAAGGAAATTGCATCATTTACATCCTAATGTCGACAAACGAATTAGTTTTCATTAAGAATTTGGTCTAGGCTGGTAATAATCATTGGTTCAGACTTTGTTAATTTCATGTTCGATGGCTTAAATAAACCCCTCTGTGACCTTGTAGGGTGTTTGAATTGAGACTGTTTTTATTTTATTTTCTTCGCCGTCTTGCTTTGCTATCCCGCTGCTTTTACGATCCCTTTGTTTGTTTATTGCTTGCACTCACGTCGATGTGCTCCAGGGTGAAAATCACAGGCTCCGATATAAATACACGACTGGATTCTTTGTTTATTGAGGCAGCGATGACGTCGGAATTCACAGCCACTGAGAGATTGCGTCCGTTAGCCTCATGGCCGAGCTTCATTGTTGCATTCTCTGTGCTCAGAAACTGCCCCAGGTTCTTATAAAGGGCAAAAACCAACTTGGCAACACCTGCAAAGACAAAAAGGTACACCTTACCTCTCATTAAACTATTAGGTCTGTCAAGAAACCCAAATCTAGGTTTTATTTCACCTTATAGGTAATACAGGAAAATGTGAATTTACATTTGGTACAATTAGGTAAGCAAGTCTATTAAGAGTAGGATTTTGCACATAAATAATAATTTTGCATCCTATAAATAAACGTATATATCGCACAAAACTTTCTAACTTCTTTATATGGATCTTTTTTCCCAAGTGACCCTGCAGCAGACCCAGTTATGTTTGTCGAAAAACAACATATGTTGAGCAGTATGTTCACATCAATGTTCAGATCTTTTTCTGTCCAAGAGAGCACTTCTATCTCCATAGTGACAGGAACAATTGGATCTTATATGTTCTTATTCTCACTGGAATTGGTACTAATGACCATGTATGAGTGAGTTTGCATGTGGGTTAGCACGTACCGTTACGACTGTTGAGTTTCACCGTATTTGAAGACAATTGGATAGAAATACCACTCCTGCCGCTCTGGGGAAACCTGAAATCTTGAACCTGCCCATCTGTGCTCAGCACGTAAACATCCAGAACTGCGGAGAGAAATTAGATGTTTCACAATGTTAGTTCACCGAGCGAAAACAGAAAAAAAAAGATGATAATGGGAGGAATTCATTGAGAATGAATTGTGGTTTATTTGCATGCATATCTAGCGTTGTTCAGTTCACTACAGGAATTATGCTAATCAGTTAGTGGTGAATCTCACCCACAAATCCTGTGCTGAACACAATTTGCATAACGCTATTCTGAAGTTTTAAGTGCTAGGCTGTAGCCGACCACAACGATACGGCTTACTTTACTAGTAGTTTTTTTGAAAAGTGAGTTTATTTACACTACAACTCTGGATATTCTGAGTCTTCTGTCATGATTTAAATCACCTGTAATTAAGTTTTCTAAACTAGGCACAATATACAATAAGCTACACAGAAAAAATAAAATTTTTGCACTAGGGGTGTCCTCGAATAGTCGCCAATTCGATGCTTAGATTGTAGCAGGATTTAGCCCTGTAACTGGTCAAAATGTCTTTATTCACAATTTTTAATCACGTTTTTGCCTTCACTTCATTTTCAAAAGGTCCTGTGGTGTGGCAAATGAATGGAGTAGAAATATTCCATGTAGAGTCTCAATTAATATGTGGTCGTAAACGCTGCATGCATAACAGTAAGACAAGAATAAAAAAAAATGCTGTTTAAAATAGTATAAGACGGAGTTAGCATGCCACGCTGGAGTACATGCCAACTCCGAAAAAACATTTTATGTCAACCACTAAGACCACTAAGACATACATGGCTCTCTTAGTGGCCACTGCAATAATAATTTCTACAGCTGAAGCATATTTGCAAATTCAAACAGATCAGCTGCAAAACAAGCTGTTTACATTGTCACTTCTATTAGTTCTGCGCATCGCTCGTACTCACTTATATTACTGGCTGGTACTTTCACGATGGCCGGTTCCATTAAATTGTCAGCAAGGACAAAAGCTCCTTCCTCCAGGGTGTCCAGTAACATAGTTGCTGCGTGCGTCTGCTCCGTGGTATTCATATCTCGCCACGATTTCAGAGCCTCCGGTCTGAGGAGGTTGTCGACTGTATCCACGATAGCCTGCAGCCCAATGAGACGCTTGTGTCAGCACTAACCACTGTAGTAAGGTCAAATGTCAAAGCCTTGACTTTATCAGCAGCTGTCTGCCCGTGCCCAAATGAAAGCAAACATGCACACTTTGTTTTAGGTCGTTATCAGGTGACACACATAAAAACAGGCTGCAGAAATGAGCCCGACATGCTCTGTCTGTCTCAAGAGCGCAGTATTGAATGTCAAAGGCTCCTCAAGCACGTAAACGGACACATATGAGGTAAAGAAAGACAGCCGGTTGTGACACCTTATGAATGCACAGATAAAGACGCCATTGTTCTGTCATCAGTCTTGATGCACAAAATTCAAATTGAAAAATAACCACCTGTTAACATTGTCAAAGAATTCAAACAAAATGCATTAGGTTTCTACGATGTTACATTCGAGAACTCTAGCATTTTTTTATTTTACAACCTTACGCTCTCATACTGTTTATTCAGAGCTTCTGTGAACACACACACACACACACCACCAGACAAAAATATTGATTCATACTTGTCGCCTCCTTTGATGATTATTGTTCAGCTCTGACTCACACAAGCTCTAATTTCCTACATTTTCATGGTCATTTTCAACTACTCTCAACTGCTCCTACACACCAATAAAAATTAAAAGATGATATGTGCATCTTTACAGTCTAGGGTTTCACATTCGCTGATTTATTTTACATTGATTTGCCTTTTTGAAAGAGAATCCTGCCTTTCATGTAATCTCTCCTGCCATACTTGAATTTTTCATTTTTGCTAAGTCTAAGTAAATAGTTGAAAATGATGTGGAAAGACCAATGTAGCAATCAACACATTTCAAGCACCACAAATTGACATCTACCCTTTATAACCAATAAGAACATGCACTGCCAACCTGCAACTCAAACACACGTCAACAGATATTAACACATGACTTTAACAATAAGGAAACTGAGAACAGAAATAGACAGACCACCGACAAACACAAAAAAGCTATGAACTGGGCATAAAAATTACAGCCACACAATTTCCAATCCACTGAAAATATTGAACCTCCTGGAGTGGGGACACAAGCGGAGTGAAATGCTGTAGCGACAGTGAGAATGAAAGGACAAAAGACCATGCTGAGAAACAATAGCAGGAAAAGAAGAAGAGAAAGTACAGAAACAAGTGAAGAGCATAGTAGCGTAGCACAGATATACCTTCATATACGCCCTGCACGTCCTTTCTCGCTTTTGAAGCTTTTTCATTTGAGAGAGGACACACACAAGAACAAAAACAGACCAAAGACAGACAGTTAGAAAGGTTGATGGTGTACTAATGGGTTCTCCAATCCACAAGCACTTTAGAAACACAGTATAGCAGTTGGGTCTGCTATGATGAAATCATGTAACGGATGAATGTAGGGGTGTACAGAGTGGCCTTGCTTTCAGAGCAACACATTTAGTCTGGTGATTTCAAAACCCTCAGGTGCTCTTACTAGTAAAAATAGAATCAGTAGCTCATTAGCATCTGAAATATGCAAATGAAACATATGCAAAACAATATTTAGATGCAGACTGCCTAAATCATAGAGTGTGGTTTACCTCTATAGGATCGGAATCGGGAGATCGGTGTTGGAAACTGAACTTAGAGAAGGGCTTGGGTTGGAGATTAGGTGTAAAGGTGAGGATTCTGAATGATTTAGGGTTTGAGATTGGGAAAACAATATACGTTTTATTTACAGATTAAACAAATTCAAAACAATATGTCGACAAATCTAAATTAATGCGCCATTTATTTCTAGTATTAAGATCATGATTTCTTAGAGTTAAAAGCAGAACAAGGAGAAAGGATTGGGGACGGATAGGTTAGATTTAATGCAGAAAACTGGGTTAAAGCTTAAGGTTTCAGATTAAATGGAAGATTTTGGGGTCAGGATTTAGAATTTGTGCTTAGGGATAAAAGTTGTGGGTTAAATTTAGGTTTCTAAATTGTGACTCCAAATCAAAAGATGTGCAAATCAAAGTGAAACTTTTCTTCTACAGGATCTAGATTGTAAGTTTGTACTAGGGGAAGGAGCAAGCTAGGGATTTTGCGGTGAAAATGAACATTTAGGGTTAGTATTTTAGGTAGCACTTTAATATAGGGACCAGTTTTCACTATTAACTCGTTGGCTATTAGCATGCCTATTATTAACACACTGGCCATTTTCAGTGCTTATAAAGCACATATTTTGCATGGCTGATACTAAAACCCTAATTCTACGCACCTTAACTTAACAACTATTTTACTTAGTATTAATAATCAGCGAATCAGAAGTCAATTGAGGCGTAAGTAGTTGATAGTTTAGAAATAGGGTATAGTTCAAATAAATCTTTAATTTGCAATTTAAAGTTTGGTATTAAGGTAATTAATTATTGTTTAATCGCTAACACTGAAATTAGCTAAAATGCTGCATTAACTAAGAATAATAAATGCTGTAGAAGCATTGTTCATTCTTAGTTCATGTTAACTAATGATGTTAACTAATGTTAACAAATGAACTTTATTGTAAAGTGTTAGCGTTTCATCGAAAGATGTTGGTCCTGCATGTCCTGTTCATTAAATCACTGGCTGATGTCCATATGTGACTCGATGTGACAAATGCATTTCTAGCTATAGTGAACCAAACTCTTTGCAATCAGGCCGTTGTCCCTTCAGTCCCTTCCACTGGACTGTAACTATAAAATTCCTTTACTTAAATGGGAAAGTTCACCCAAAAATGAAGAATCTGTTATCATTTACTCAGCCTCATGAGCTTCCAGACTACATTGTTAAAGTAAAATGTATGAAGCCGTTTAATCCAACAAGCTCACTTTTTATGATGAACAGATTTAGTTTAGATTCACATTTAAACACTAATTAACTTGCATGCATAAATGCAAAGATCACATAACATAAAAAATAAACAAACAAATAGAAGCTCAAACATTCTTGCTTGATGAACAAGAACTAATGAAGTTCTTGTATGTGAAGCACGCATTTAAAATTTGGTTGAACTATGTGTTTAACAATTAATATCCAGTCCCAGTAGCCTTAGAACATGCTGAATAGAGCCACATATCTCTATAGCTCATGTTTGATAAATGCATGCCCCCAAGATTTCTAATAGTTGAAGTGACCATTACATAACATTGCATCCAGTTGTATCCAAACATGATGCTAAGCACATAAAGTAGTCTCTCATATGTATTTTAAATGCAATGCATAAGTTTTGCATAAAAGCAGCTAATCGTTTTTGTAGACTGATAACTGGCTTCATTCTTCTCCTTGTGACCTATTTTCAGAAAGTGTCTGCACTGTAATTTGCATACTTGTAAAATGCAGTAAAATATGTACTATTCTGGTGATATGAGAGTATGAGTGTGCCAGACAGTGCGCTAGTACTGGGACATATTATTATGCTGTTGTGATACCACCAGCCCCTTTGTCACATACCACTTATTTTTACATTTAAATTAATTTCCTAGAGATTCATTATTTCTTAATCTTTCCTTCGTGTCAACTTTGTCACACAATTGCATTCATGCATTTAAAAGCTGTTGTGGCAGCTTCAACCATGCACTATCATGCAACTAAAAGTCCTCAACTATTACACAATATTACCCGAAAATGCATGTACTGATGCGGACCAGACAATGTATATCATCCAAGCATCTTGGGGATACTCATCTCCCTGTGCATCTAGAAACACGAGTTCTGATCAGACATACAGTTTTTTCCATTGAAACCCACTGAGTAATTCACTTTAGCCTGTGCTTTATACTTTTTTCAATTCTCTAAAAGCACAATGGGGTGTAACACAATGAGTTTGATGCCGTCTTTTTTGAAGCAAGTGTCCTTTAAGCAAATGGATTCTGAAATGTCCACGGCATGCTGCTGCTTATTAAAAAATCATGTTGAAAATGAAATCCTGTTAATACCTTATTGAAGCTGCGGCCGGTGGAGTCTTTCTCGCTGGGTCGCAGTTCCTGTAACTGAGCGTCTAGAATATCCACCAGCTGCTCCATGAGCCTCATGGTAGAGCTAATGTCACCAGCAAAGATGGCTCCTTTGGTATGTTTGGCCAGCTCGTTCGCCAGGTTGGCTGCATTTTCCCCGCTCCGGATCTGAAAGATTGCACAAATTAACCTCACAGCATGGCTCTGAAAAATATCATTTTGTATCTACGAGGCTCCTGACTCCCATTATGACATCATCACGCTGAGTCAGCAACAGCCCCCGCGAGCAATTACAGCTATCATTAGAAACTGGTAACACTTTGGAAGAGCATTGGAAACACTTCCTGGGTTTGAATGTCTGAAGCATTTCTGCTCTTTTAGTTCATTTTTGTGGCTGTATGGTAGGACGTTTGGTGTCCCATTGTGCACATCTATTCTATTTACAGGAAGCATCTCGCATTAACACAAAAGTGCACACACAGATCAATCTGCAAAATCCCTGTTGAATGTTTGAAGGCTGTGTGTCTTCATCTTAACAAGTGATAACAGAAAGAATGAGCTCCAAAATATGGCACAGGAGAGTATTTTATTTTTATGACTTTAAGCTCTAAAGACTGTCACTTTTTTTTGCTCCTTGTTCTGCAAGGACAGATATACTCTGGAACTACAAACCTTTTGTGCGACTTGATTCACCCAGTGGGATGTGCAGTTGCTCAGATCTGGGCCTTTTGGGTTCCAAGTCCCAGTGGAGAGAACACACAGGTAGGAGGCAGTGCCTGTTTAAATAAAGACAACATCATCTTCATCATCATTATTATTAGCCAGATTAATGTGCAGTCTTTTATAAATAAATATGGCACAGGTTGTATATCCAATTATCCTATCCTAAAATGTAATAAGTAGCAATAACTATTTTAATTACTTTCTTAATATAATTGATTAATTTTCACTACTATTTGAAATGTTTTGATCTGTTAATCATGTATAAATAATAAGGCAAGCCGGTTAACCTTAAAATCTTACTCAACACTGATTACTGTCAGACTTTCAAAAGTCTTCACTTAAATTAAGATTGTAATAAATTAATTTTAAAGCACATCCAATGCAAAATCAGAATTTAGCACTTGTTTTACTTTATCATTATGACAAAATGGAAATTCAAATGATAACAAGTTATGATACTGGTTTTGAAATCAAATGGCATCTAACTTGAGGTAAAAAAAGAAAATAAATATTAATACAATTAATCGGTTCATAAATATATTACAATAAAGTTTAACCAATATTTGTTATTGCAATAAAGCATCAATAAAGATTTTTAAGATGTGTAGTACAAAAGCAAGACGACTTGCCAATACATTGGCATAAATACATGTTAATTATTATTAACAAATAATTTATTCGTAGAAGTAAACATCTTCGCTAACAAGATTAAAGCTAAATGTAAAATCACTGCAACGCATGGCCTCTCAAGGCTTTATTGCTTTATTCAAATGTCCGATCCTAAGAGAATAGACACATTTCTCTTCGCCTAGAGGCCAAATGCATATCAGCTAGTGTGTGACTGATAGCAATTCAAAGAGTCCCGAGTGGAAAAGTGCAGTGTGTTACACTTCAACAGGTACATGCACCCACCTCGGGTTCCTTTGGGGCAGGGTCGTTCCACCAGCATGCCCCTCTGCGTCTGCGGCCACAGAATGTCCCTGAGCTCTACGCTCTCGCAGAAGCGCTCCGGCGGAGGGAAAGACTCCAGCGAGGGAGGCGTGGTGGTTTGGGGAAGTACAGCTGGTGGTTTGGGTGTCTTATTAACAGCTCTGGTCCCTGTAGTGGTAACTGTAGTCAACTGACCTCTCGGTTGAGCAGTGGTTGTTGTAGTTGTGGTTGGTTTTAGTAACTTGGGTGTTGTGGATGCTTCTGAGATAGGTGGTGCTAAAAAGAATAATTGGCAAAATTAGTTGCTGCACAAATTATGTCCTGTTTTGGGCACTGGTTCTCTTATCAAGCTTGTATAATGCTTAAAAAAAAGAGAATAATTGCGAAGTAAAAAAAAAAGATCTTAAATATATCTTATACAAGATCTCAAGCTCTATATCTCAGGAGCTTATTAAAGAGCTGAATTGCACAGTTCTTGAACATATATTTTCTCTCACCCTCAGTTTCTTTGTTCTTGTGTCTATATTTCATAATCTTAATATATAACTTACATAATTCCTCAGGCAAGAAAAATATGGTACATATATCAGTATAAACTGAGAAAATATTGCAGGCCACACTTTAAACAGGAACATATGCATGTCTTATTTCCAAAACGTAATTACGTTTTTCATAGCTAGGAAGTTAGTTACATAATGATAACCAGAAGGAGATTCATACGTGAAGGGGTTTGCGTCCCAGATAACTCCAACGTCTTTGCAGTTTGCACAGGTTCATCCTGTACCTGACTTCATATCTCCAACCACAAATATGGATAAACTCTCTGAACTTCACCTGCTGCTTTCCCCTGATTGTGTGAATGACAGCGTGCAGCCAAGAAACCCACCGATGGTCCATAGAAGTGTCTGAGATTTTAGCGCAGTATGGGTGTGAGAGCAACTCCAAGTATGTTTGTGAGGTGGAAAAGACCGATCGAGTAAAAGAAAAAGGCTTTCTTTTGAGGTTAGACGTGACCTACTGTGAATTAGTGTCAACTGCCAGAGCTCTGGTTCAGATAAAAACTGAGCAAAAACAGCTGCAACGCCTTTACCTTCAGCCCCCCATCTTTACGGTTTTCACCCATGTGTGTGAGTTTTGACACGGTCTGCACGACTGGTGTGCCATTATTCTGGTTGTTTGTCATGATGGCTGTAAAACAAGCTTCAGCTCAATGTTCCAGAATTAAAACGCAGATGAGAGAAGCCTGTTAAAGTCAACAGGAAACTACATTAGCAAACCATTTTACTATAACTGTAGCCTAAACATAATGAGTAAAGTAACTATTTGTCTATTGGGTAATGTTATTCAAATGCCACATGCTTACGTTGTGTCAGCCAAAAAAGGAAAGTCAATCTAGCGGTATAATATGCACATAAGCACACACACACATATATATATATATATATATTGTATATAGACAAAAATGAAAATTCAGTGTCCATTCCAAAAGGGGACATTGTGTATATAACTGTATAACTGAATTGAAACGATCCAATTGCAGCTGTTCTCGATTCGACAGCTCACTGATTCAAACGATCCGTTCAGAGCGAGACTCCAGTGAACTGAACAACTGGTGCACACAACTGATGATGCATAAAGTAAGTAAGTCACTAACTTTAACTGAAAGTCATATTCAGGTAACAATTGTCAGTTTGTTACACTGCAATAAAGAGTGATCTATTTAAGCCAACTAAGATGAATGCAGACACATAAAAAACATTCATATTCCCTGCTGCTGCAATGTTAGCATTTAGCCCTATGTCTGTTTTTATATTGTTTACATTGATTATCAACAATATACCTGCTTGGATCAACTAGCCGAGTAGACAGATATAAATGTTAATAATCTAAATATTATTACCTGATGCTAATTGTTTAGCTACCAAGCTTGCTGGTGCTAAGTTATAGTCATTTTTAGATAATGTCCAAATATTTTTGATATATTACATCTGAAGGGAAAAAGAAAGGATTTGATATTCAGGTAACTACAGTAATTATCAAAGTGGGAAGTAATGCCCTCTGGGGGCATTTGGCCAGGAGTGTTTACAACACAGACACAGGTTTGAGAAGAAATTATATTTGAAATTATGTTTTTCCCAACTTATTCTCATGTCATAAATAACGCTTGTGATGTTCTGCAAAACAATAGTCTAAGTCTGTGCTATATAAAATTAAGCAGATTGTATAAAATTGCAAAATAAATCGATCAGTACTTTTTACAAAAAAACTAGTATTTTTTTGTACTTTCACTCGAGTAAAATTGAAAATGGAGTACTTTTACTGGAGTAATATTTTATAGTATGTGTCATGTTCCATGTCTGTCTGGTCCCGTTCTCCCCCCTGTTCTTGGTATTATTTGGTTTCACCCTCATTATGTTTTGATCACTTCATTTGTCTCACCTGTTTCTCTCAGCTGCCCTCACTTTTGTCTTTTAGTTTCTGTGTATTTAATCCATTGTCTTTTGAGTTTAGATCATCATTGGTTAAAGTATTGTCGTGCATCACGTTGTTTTATTGTTTGAGTTGCTGCCTCTGTTTTGAAATTATTAAAAAGTAGTATATCTAACTCTGTGTCCGCTGCTCCTTGCCGGCGTCTCACAACAACAGCGAGTTCTCGCCATGACAGTATGTATCTGTACTTTTACTCTAATACTTGATTTGTATACTTTGTCTATCTCTGCAGAAAATAAATGCTTTGTTGCAAAGTACTTTTCTTATACCATGGTATTGAATGACAAAACATATTTATGTACAGTGGTATTTGCATGGTTTTATGACACTTCAAAATAATAGAATTTGGCCAGAAAACCATAACAGTAATATAAACACAACAATACATGTTATTGATGTATCCATCATCCTGATACCATGGAACATTTGTGAAAGACGGGTTCTCAAACTCTGACACTATTGTCCTTTGTGCTTTATGTATAATTTGATGTGGTGTCAATTTTGCCAAAACTAAACATGCAGGCGGTAAATGATACTTTCTCAGCTGTCTCATAGCACCTAGGTGTCTTTTTTTTATTTCAGGAGGCTTTAGAAACCTGATTTATGGGCAGAAGTATTAATTTTCTCTGTGTTGTAACAAAAGAAGTCTCTCTTAAGATAAGTACGTCTGTAGTGCTGTAATGAAAACGTGTCTGACTGGCATTACACTTAAAGAAACCTTCAGTTCAGTGTCAAAAAATTAAGAAATATTACCTTCGCAACAGAGAACAATTTCAAACTAAATTATTGATTGTAAATGAAACCGTAGCGATAAGCACCTAAGTAGTTCTAGCATGATGGAGAAAATCCAGTTTGTTTTTACAACGCTTTAATAATGATTAATTTAGAAGCTTTGCATTTTATTAAGCCATTTTATTTAGCCCCTGCATAGCTTGGATGGGCTCATTTGAAATATGTGCTTGAGACAAAGTTTCTTAGTATCGTGGGAACTACTGAGAGTTTGAGACCCATAAATCTGAAACAAAATACATGATTTTTTTTTTTTTTGGAGTTTTGAAAGTAGGTTCCTTTCAGAAGGAAATAGGAACATTTTATATATATATATATATATAATTTTTTTTTTTTTTTAACAAGGTTTTTGCCATGCTGAGAAGTAGAAGGAAACAGCCTACTGAGGATGCGTCCTTCCAATTGAGAAGACTGTAGGAAGGGTTAAATTCCATTTTCTAGGGAGGGGCTAAATGTTGGTGGACTGGTTACAAAGAATAAATGGTTGGACTGGTGAAAGGGCTAAAAATGTCACAAAGAGAATGAGACTTCTGAGCAAAGGGAGAAGGTGAAACTCGCATCAAAGGTGAAAATTTGCATCTAATAATTATGTAGCAGCATTAGCAATTGTAATAATTTCTTAATTCAAGGGAGGTCCTTAACAAAAATAGAGGCCACTGAGCAATCTCTCCAAGTGGCAGTAGAAGCGAGACTAAAATAAAGCCAAATCCATTAGCGGTCTTCTGAACACAAAACAGTATTTTTTTTTTCAGGCAGGAGGAGAGGAGGCTCTGCATAAATTTCGCTAACCATCAGCAGTGTAATATCACATGGCAATTATCACAATCAGTGTCAAACTAATTCCATTAATGATGAGCAAAAATGCGATTAAGTGGCAAGCAGCGTAATGTGTGTTTTCCACCCCGATTCAGATGGCAAATATAAATGCTGTCTGTCTCCTCCACATCAAGATGATTCCCCATTATGAAAGATGATTTCAGTATCAATATGCTGCTGGTTTTAATCATTTTTTCTTTCAGCAAACGGCGCATATGATGCTATTTAGGATCTTTATGAGATGTCATCCTAATATGTTGTGCCAGCATTCCACATGAAGGAACAATCTATCAAACCAGCAAACAAGCAAGAATTTAGGTGTGGTTTACAGTCCACTAATACAGTACCTTGTGTTTTGTGTATAACTGGTATTAAATAGCGTTTACGAAGTAAAATAAATCTCAAATGCATTCTTACTTGCAACAAAACATAAAATGTCTGTTATTTTAGTGGGTATCTGTACTGACAGGCCTATAAATGTTAACAAAAGTAACACAAAATATTAAACTAGCTAGTAACCATCCTGCTATAATTTATTTAGGTATTTTTGTTTATGTATTTAACACTGAATCAGGTTTTAAAATTCAGTTTTTATATAAAAACATATTTAGTTTGCTTCCTTTTTTAAATTTTCTTAAGGTTAAAATTCCTCCTTTTGATGAATTTTTGTTGAAAAAAAAAAATTCAATAAAATTTTGCAGAATTTGTTAAACCAGTTTCAGGAATGTTTATGTCTTTGATGTTGTTTCAATGTCTCCAGACAGTCAGAATTTAAAGGACCGGAGAACCACGGGCCACTTTGTAGTTGAGGGCTATGGGTCGTAAAAAACAAGCAAACCTCCACATTTACACCCAGACTGAGCAAAACTAAGAGCCACACTGACCCACTGCAGGATAACACTTTCGACTACGACTTTTCTCTCTGTAAATTTTTAATTTACTGTTTATTAATAGTTAGTAAGGTAGTTTTAAAGTTTAGGTATTGGGTATGATTAGGGATGTAGAACAGTGTCATGTAGAATATATATTAATAAATGGCTAATATTCTAGTAATATGCATAGTAATGCGCAACTATTAGTTGTAACCATTAAATAAAGTTTGACTATTGTGAAACAATCTGACCTTTTTTTATTTTTACTTTTTCAGTCATAAGTATCCACTCCTCCCTTTCATGCCACAATACAGCACATAAAGACAATATGACTGCAGGCCATGTGATTTGCACGAATAGCCTAACAATTAATCCGGCAATCGCTCCATCCCTAAAGAGGATCCGTTTTTGTTACCCTCTGACTTAAAGGGGAGGGATTTCTTCCCATAAAGGCAGGCAGGGGCTTATCATATCGTACATACTCTAGTGGTTCGTTGTGGCAGTGTCTCAAAATCAAGGTAATTCCAAAGCTATCAAAGTAAAGTGGCGCAAACATCAACTCTGCGGAGCAGAACTCTGACGGCTGTGTGAGTGAGCTGATTATTGAGATGATGAGATAATCACCACATCTAAAATAGAGAAAACACATCAGTATACAAATGATGGCAGATTAGACTCAAGTGGGGATGGGGGTATCGTTCAACTCATGCACTGCACAGGAGCTAATGCTAGTGAAATTAGCATGTTTTTGTCCTTCATCAGCACTGATTGTAGAGCTAATTACTTCCTTTACAGGCGGCTAAAAGAGAGGCAGAACATACACGGGCACATTCAATCAGCCACATCGTCCAAGTGTGAACCACAAGTGGATACATTGTGGTAACAATGTGATAACATTTCCTTAATGAAAGATTTGAACCCTCCAAGGTAACACCCCAGAGAAACGTTCAATGAATTTTAGATCTGAGCCCTAATACTTTGCATCTGAAGTGATATTGAGTTGATATTTCTTACTTAATTGCTTGCTTGTGCAGGGATGAATTTGCTCAATGGTTTTAATTCAGTGGCAGTAATCGCTTCAGGCTAAAGGAAAGCTGCTAGCACAGGGTAGGAATGACTCAGATGATTTTATCCTGAGCTCCAAAATAAGTCTGATATAATAAGTAGTGCCGATAGTAATGTGATTATGAATGTCATACACAGCCTTCGGAGAGGTGTTTTGGCTCTGTTCCAAAAGCTATTGAACTGCTTTGCAGTCTACATAGGCACCTTTTAAAGCAGCATCTTATGAGAAATGGATCCTCACCAGAACCTCAAGTGAATGATTTGCGGGGAGCGAAAAATAACTTTCCTCATTCACAGATGACACAAATTATAATCAGTTTCAATATGGTACGGAATTAACATGTTACATATGCTTCTCAACAATTAATGAAATACACATGTTGACAAATGGAAAAAGGTACTGGTAATTTTTTGCCAGGACATTATCTATTTTTTGGACATTTCCTTTTATCCCAAATGCAATGCTTTATTTAAATTAAGAGGAAAATCTTCTGTGGAAAAATTATGCCCCCAAACCATATTTTTCTTAGATTGTATGCATATGGTAAATTAATAATAATAATAATAATAATAATTTTACATTTAATTTACACATTATCTTGGACACACACACGTATATCTTTATATACACAGGCAGCTTTTTAACAGTGTATTCTGAGATTGCATTCTGTGAAGGATACATGCGACACTGCCTTTAATTTGGCTGGTTACAGATCAGAAACACCAATGTTGTTGGTTATCAGGTAGCCTTTGACGTGCTTTTGACTGCTGTAAGCAGGCCACAAATAATTACAAACTACTATCTTGTCATTTAGCGGATGCTTTTATCCAAAACAACTTTATCCAAAGTGCAGTCAATTGGGGTACAGTTTCATGACGGCCCTGGGTACAGTTACTCTGCTCAATATCTGCACATGAACAGATTCATCAGTAAGGTAGACACTGCTGGGTCTCCGCAGAAAAAAGACACTAATATTTTCAAATTTCTAAGCCCCGCTAATCTGCGTAAAGTTGTTCGACCTCTACATTTAGCCAAGTCTTTTTGGAGTAATGCAAGAGTCTCAGCTGCTAGGCTGAGCTGGGATTATGGTAATTACGGTTATTATTTTTTCAATGTAAAGATGATCTGACACATAGTATGGCCATCCTGTCCTTGCTCTTGACAGCTAAATTAAAAACGGGCTATGCTGACGTGACCTTCGAGGCTGATCTGGTTTCAGCGGAGAGCCGTCTCTCAGCACAGACACATTGAGAGGCCTTTCGAGCACGAGTGTGAGTTGTTTGTTTGGTGCTTGAGAGCTACTCTTTTGGGGGTGATCTACCGCAAGGCTGCCTACGTACCTGTCCAGACAGGTAACCCTCTAGCTATAAGGGAAGCAGTGCTTTCTCAGTGGGGCAGTGGGAGGGAGTTTAGCCTCAAGAGTCTAAACGCTGGGGAGGAATGGCTCTGTCATTTTGAAACCTCAGGGGATGCATCTTATTATATGCTAACAACGCCTATGATGTTGTTTACTGCCGAGACCCACCACTCCACTCTAAGATGTTGCTTCCACTCGAGAAAGGTTTCCGGAATACATCAAGCACATATTAAATCTGAAATTAAAAATCAGTCATCCGTGACATTTGACACACAGACTCGGGAGCCAGGGGAATACCAACTCAGTGGCTGAAATCTCGCGACCACTTAAACAGATATCCAGAGGGACTCTGTGTGTGTGTGTGTGTGTGGCTAGACAGATTGGAGATTCGAGGCTTACCATGAGCTGGATCAGGTGGACCAAACACCAGATTGTACCGCAGGATGTAGAAGTTATTCCACACGTACAGCTGGTTGTCTCGCGGGTTGTATTCCACAGCAGCGATGTACTGGTACTGGTTGGGAAAGTGGATGTCGACGTATTCGCCTCGGTTCAGTTTGGTGTTGTACATGTAGTCGATGAGGCTCTTACTGACTTCGCTCTCGTTGTCTTCGTACGTGGATCTGACCACATACAGAACCCCGCAGATCATGAAAGCATTGGAGGCCGACCGCTTGTCATAGGTGGTCTCCCAAGTGGCCTCGAAGCGAAGAGTGTAGGGGTTGAGCTGACTGATCACCATCATGCCGTTGTTCTGCTCGGTGGCGTAGATCACCCAGAGGCCGTTTTCATCAACCGCCAAGTCGATGTCAGTTTTCCCGCCCCACTTGTACGGTGAGGTGTCATGATAGTTGGCGTTATTTATAATTGCCTCCCCACTTTTGATTCTGGTTCGAAGGTCAAATTTGACAATGTTACGTGTCCTTTCCTTGTTGAAAAACACTGCCCCGTCGTACACCACAAATCCTGTGCCATCGACCCGGTGGGGGAGTTTGTACGTTGTGGTCTGTCGAGAGTTTTGAAAGTCGTCAAGCGAGTTGTATTCGATGAGCGTGTCTGTTCTGTAAGGGGTCCATGGCATGAAATAAACCTTGTCCCCTGCCTGGAGAGGGTCTTTGCACCACGACCCAGCTTGTTGCTCAGCCTCGTACAGAAACGACGGATCTCCAACAGCTTTCAGAGTTCCGGGACAAACAAATACTAGTGATGAGAAGAACAGAGCAGAGAACAGTCAAACGTAAGCGAACGCAGCTCGCGCTAGTTGAAAGCAGAGGGCAAAGTGCCGTCTGACTCTACATCACTCTGATAACTGGGTAGTTGGTGAAGACAGAAACACACACTAAGAAGTCTAACAGCTACCCACATTCACAAGCAGTAAAAGGTGCGTAGATCTGCATCTGAAGGTTATTGAAGCTTAAAACGGAAGCAAAAACAGTTTTTATGTGTCCGTAAGCAAACAGATTTGGCTCACTGCCGCTTGGACATACTGAAGGGGAGTGATGGAAAAAAATCAAACCACAACCAAACACAAAGGAAAAAAGGAAGGAATACGACAAATCTGCCCTGCAAATAAAAGCAGACAACTAAATAAGGCTTGAAGAGAAGAGCAGCATACAGGCAGTCTGTGTCCTGAGACAAGTTTTTCCACAGTTTTTTTTACGTCTTTCCTACGGGCCTAATGTTGCAATCATTTTACAGCATAAAGCATTTCCTTTCTTCTTAACAAAGACATGATCGTCAAACATGTAGAAAGTGAGAGAGTGAGAAAGACAGAAAGAAAGACAGAAAATTAGAAGAAGGGAAAGCCAGAATCAGTAGAGGTAGTGTACGCCTATCGAAACCCTCTTACCAAAGCATGCTGGGAGTGTAGTGTGGGGCTGAGGTTCGAACAGGCAATAAAAGAGTGTGGAGGACAGGAAGAGGAGGGGAAAATGGGGCATTACCGCTAACATTTAACTTTATCGCTTTCTTTTAAAGCTTTCCTCCGATTGCTGCTCGTGCACTGACCTTTACTAAAATACAAGACCCTTTCTGCTACTGCCTGCTATCGGAACAGCAAGAGTGGGCACAGGAAGGTTTTACAACCACAAAATAAAATAAAGAAATATATATATTAAAGAAAGAAAAAGAAGGAGCTGATTGTGTCGGTGATTTACCTTTTTGCTCCACTTCTATTTTAAGCGTTGGAAGAGAGAATGAAAGGAGTGCAGGGGGAAAAAGAGATTAAAATGAATTAACCATCATGTCCATGATCACATGCAGTTAACATGTCATGAGGTTACGGGCATTATGCACAGAGCTACAGCTGTCAGAGGAGGAAGAGATCGCAGTTAAACACCTTCAACACATGAAAGAGAGCCAGGTTAAAGGGGGTTCTGTCACAGTACAAAAGGACAGCGTATGTGGCATTGAAGGCGAATCAATCTGCTCTTGTCGAGGGAAAGCTGCGGGGAAATACACGGGCTGAATTTTAGATAGCGGCCGGCGTATAGATTTTCATAAGAACTCGGGGACATCGACCAGGGAAATCTGAATTCCAGGTGGACAGATGGTAAGTTGTGCTGGAGGGAAACTCAAAACCAGAAAAATAAAGCTGTTCCTCAACTCTACAGTTCCTCTCCAAGCACAGAGTTCTTGTCAGCCCTTCTGGGCATTGTACGAACATTTGAATAGTTCGGTATGGTGGCATGCGGTTTCAATTTTCATCATATAAAGTTTGTAAAATATTTTCTTACTTTTTAAGATCAGTGTGGCAGCGGGAGTGGGTGCTTTTTACTCTTGAAAATCATGTGTCTGTCATGTTTTTCTGATGAAAACGTGCCCTCGTGTCATTCCAAATGTACCTGATTGATTTTTTTTTGAGGAACACATACTTTTCAATAATATCACTCTTTTTCACGCACTGCTGTATCTTAACTTTGTAATATTTGAAACAGTATTAACTTTATATTTTTGCCTGGTTCTCACACAAACCTATCAAAAGACATACACCCAGACCTTTGTTCCACTACTCACGGTGTACATTTGTCAAATCAGAGTTTATGCCTTTCACTGTAATTATACTGAAACAAGGGGCCAGAATATTCTTTACAATTCAATTTGATCTGTGTTCCTATTAAGGCACTGTTTTTTTAAAGTTTCTCTTCATTAAAAAAACATTTATCATCGTAGTTTTGCACGGGCCAATACGCTGTCCTTCCAAATCCCTCTATAGCACCAGATAACGATAAAGAGAGATAAATAGACGTACAGACAGACAAAATGCAGACATACAGTACATATAAACAGAATCTTGACAGTCTTCAGGAGTTTTATCTCATGAAGGCCATCTTCAGCATCATGTTAAATAATCCAAACCATGAACATTTCCGACAATCTAAAGCTACATTTCTTTCTTGTGTTATTATGATCAATTTACTAATGGTGTCCGTTCTCTCGCCTCGATGTTCTTGAGACACTAAGAAATATTTATTTATATTTTGTAAGTCACTATTTTCTTCAATAGCTCTGTTGAGCTCATATGTTGTTCATACAAATGAATCTGATGCAACCTGCCCAGAACAAGGAAAACAAAATAAAGAAGAAATAATGAAATTTGCATTCTATTAGTTTGTAAGACCATTACCGTTTTCATTTGAATATTTATTTCACATTATAAGTAATTCTGTTGTAATTTTACTTGCCCGTAATACAAACGTATAGATAGTATTTGTTGTACTACCTTTACACCGATTTAATAAAGAAATATTATGATAAAAATATTGTATTACAGTAATGACAGCCTAATGAGATTCACCTTAAAAATAATTCAAAATAATGAAAATTGCAAAGAAAAATACTAATCATTTCTGAATGCATTACAGTAATAATAATTTTGATAGGCAAATGTGCTTAATTGTCCTGAAAATAATACTATAATACAAGAAAACCCTAATGGCCCATAAAATTGGTTTCAATTTCTTCATGGAAATGATATGTTATAATTTAGGGCATATTTGAATTTGTTGAACATCGATTCTGGACATGTTTACATCAGAATCACCTGCAGATAATGTGTGTTTCATTAGTTTGTACCCACAAACAGAATTTTAGGTTGTTATTATTATAATTATATTTATTTATTACAGATAGATAGATGAGGTAGGTTAAAACTAATGCAAAAAAAAAGGCGACATCCATCCACAGGCCAAATCATTTCTAGATTGCTCAGCCAGTACGATCTGGACAGATTTCAGAGTTTGCAGTACACCTAATTCCAAGACAAATCCTGTTCTCTGAGACACCATCGGCCAAAGAACATCATGAACATTTCACTGTTGCAACCAAACAAGACCAAATAAGAAAATCACTTCCAGTCAAAACCAGCATTCAGCAGCCTGAGGGTGACATGAGGGCTCTGGCGTCCTAGGGAGTCAAACTGTGATTAGTAAATAAAACTGTTACGGACCGTCTTGAAATGCCTAGAGGAGGTAATGCAAAAACATTAAGAACAACTACAACACAAAAACGTAATCTGTGAAGGTGCTCGCATCAGAAACCACCACAGATAGTCCTGGAGAAAAGCTGAAAAACACGATACTTCATGAAACAACAGCTTTTAACATTTTGTGTAGGAATTCGACTTCAATAACCCATATATACAGACTAATGCTAAGGACTAAAATCCAGCGGGCCTCTGTTATTTCGGGCTCGTGGTGGGAAATGTGCAGCAGAGGACCCCGTCTGGTATGTGAAGTCTCTGGAAACATTTTCTGAGAAGACGAGACAATTCAATCAGAGAATAATATTACTATCTAATTGTTTAATGGAGCAAAACAATCCATACTCTTAATGTAATGGGAAATCTGAGAATAGAAGTGAGGCGTTTGTTTGGAGTTTGTTCATGTTAGATCCATGTGCAGTCATTTGTCTTTTCTGACAGTTGTATAGCTGCGGTTTCTTACGAGCAAACACAACGATCAAGCACTAACAAAAAACATCTTTGGTCTGTTTATTAGTTGGCATAATGCTGGCATATCTTAGTTTGGTCAAGTCTTTTTTTTTTTTAAGGCCAAAGAAATCATGCTGGGCTGTCTCTGAGCGATTATATGTGCAAAAACTGCTTTGATTTAATGTAGTGTGCATCGCTGTAATGTTCCTGATAGATGAAAGACTGTTAGAAACTGTTAGTTTTCACAGGGAGGAAAGCACACGGAAATGCCTTACATTTAACAGCTTACGTTTTAGCTTTATGAAAGAACGTCAAAATTTAAACAAGGCAGAAAAAAAGCATTTTGTACCCAGCTCTGTGCGCTGCAATCACATCTGCACAAGGTTTCAGGATAAAAATCAAACATTAAAACTGTGCATCATTAGAATAAAGCATGGTATCATAAAGAAAAACAAGAATAACAATTTCTTTCCTCAAGGAAATAGCAGTGCTTGCAAGGCAGCAAACGAATAGTGTTTTAACTTAGATTTGCCGTAAATGAAACGCTGCATCAAACAAATGTCGCTGTTTTCATGACACTTAGTGCTTGCCTTATTTTTTGTAAAGAAAATTGATATATATGTTTAAAGAAAGAAAGAAAGAAAAGATCAATCAAAATTGAATAGAGGAATAAATGCAAGAAAGAACATTAATTACTCATTTTGCGTATATTGTCAATGCCATCACTTTCATTTACTGCAGAATATTATATAATGCTGTTTTGCAAACACTGATATTGATAATACAGTGCCTATAAAATTATTTTTTTTTTAACTGCGATGAATTTAATCGCATATTAAATTTGAGTTATACATTTAAATACACACTCATGCAGCATATATTTCGAAAATATTTACATTTATTCCCATGTATATATTTATTTAATTGATATAATATATAAATATGTTTAACAGGGTCGGGGTCAATTCAGTAATGAACTCAACAATTTCAATTTAAAGAAGGAAATGGAATTGGAATTAAATAACAATTAAAGGAAACAGAATTGGAATTGAATTGGAATTACAGGAAGTGGAATTCAATTCAGAAAGAATTCCACTGAATTCTGTTTATTGCTGAGCATTCATTTGTCATTGCATTTAAAGACATACATTTGAACTTTATCGATGATGATTTACAAATATCAAGCAATGTAAGAAATAGAGTTGTAAATATGCAAGTAAATAAAAATGAGAACAGTACATTATGAATTAATAATTGAATGACAGTGGTGATACATTTCTGAATACATTCA
>JAUCMT010000013.1:3682810-3697057 GCA_032357475.1 Enteromius thamalakanensis | reverse complement strand
GCAGACGGTGAACGAGCCGAACGCCGAACTCTTGCCGCTAGGGCTCCGTACATTAGGGTTCGGAGTTCGCCGCTCTCTCGGCTCGCTCCCCAGACAGCATGCCAAATTTGCTTATTCATTATGAGGAAAGCGTGAACTCTTGAAGTATTATTTATATGTAGAGTTTGGGATTACAGCAAACCTTTGAGTGGAAAATCCAATTGACTGAATGCTCCAGAATACCATATAGAGTTGGCATAGGCTCTTTTGATATGGGACGGTAATTATGTAGCAACTACTCAGAACACATTGGAAACTGACATGTTAAAAACAATTAGAAGACCCTGGCAACCTCATAGCAAAGGCCTGGCATCCATCATAGAGGATAATTTGGAATAGGGAGTCTGCGATCTATTTATAATTATTCTCCAATAAAATGTTCTGTTATCGAATTTTACATTTTTTGAAAATATCCTTTCATGCAGTAAGTCATTAGCATATTGCTCGCACACTTTTTGTTTTTTTTTTGGCCTTGCAGTAAACTGGTTGTTTGGGACTATCTAAAACATGAACCTTTCATTACCAATAATAGGGGCATTTTAAGCACTTTTTGTTGTATTATTAAAAATCCTTGAGGCTTTAGAAACGCAATCCATCTCCACTGGTTCAAAATAAATGCTTACAAAAGATTTTCGAGGCTAAAATGTGTACAAAATACTTGCTGTATTGCTTTTTCTGACCTAGGCTATAATTCTTTGTGGTATGGACTGCTGGCCTATAAGTTGTTGCACTCAACATTCAGTCAGGTTATTTGCCCAAACTGTTTGTCACATGTCTGAAATGTAATATTTGTTCAGCTCTCCTGATACCATTGATTCTTATTGCTGCAGGAAACCCATCACACAAGTACCGAGTTACTGTCACATCAGAGGAGAGTCTCATTTTCAGTGTTTTATAAGTTGGTCAAAGTGAAATATTAGGAGAAGGCTCAGTTGAAACACTCAATCAGCTAATTTTATTTTCTAATTAATTGAATTTCTTAGGGTTTCCACATAGAATCCACAGAGAGTCATAACCTATAGATTGCTAGCAAGTCAAAGTATTCTTCTATTATGAAATAACAGAGCAGTGGTGCTAGTATTGTGGACAACTAAAGTCTTGGAAATTCATTCATCAACCTACTCTCAAAATATTTAGAACATAACTGATACTTTAATGAAACTCTATGAAGTCTCCTGAGCAATAAAAGTTGAGCATTTTCATCTGGGTGGATAAATAGGATCACTTTCAAACTTAAGATCTTATGTTTGTCGCCTGAATGGCCCAAGAAAGCACCATAGTCTCTGTTTTACAAAGTTCATGGGAATTGGCTTCAGTCAACATTACTTTAAATGTATGAATGTAAGGTTCTGAACTTTTGGACCGCTTTCCAGAACAATCACAGGCACCCAGACACTTCAGCACATAACAGCCCCCGCTGTAGTCCGGCTGAAAGGATGAGTGTGTTTGAAAACGTGTCTGAGGCTGTCTGAAAAATATCAGAATGTAGTCAGTCACTCAGACTGCCGAGACGAGGCGCAGATGGCCCTGAATGCTTGAGGTGCTACAGCAAAAAAAGAAAACTGACTGAACAAAAGACTCAACATGAGCCATTCCCAATGTATTATATATACACTAGTGTGGAATGCTGTGTAAACTGGGGAGTTTTTCCACATTAAAATGTCATATTCAATACTTATTATTTTAGAAAAGAGTTTATAAATCATGTGGACGTAGACCAGATCAAGGTGTTTCTTCCAGGACGTTGTTTCAAACACTACAGTGGGATTTGAGAACCAATTTCAAGATTTAAACAAAGAAAAACAGAACCTCGAATCATAATTTGGAATGTTAGTAGAAACATTGCATTGGAATCCTTGGTGTTAAGTAGTTGCCTTCAGTGATTTAGTTAGTTCAGTCTTTAGGGAGAAATGTGACATTACATGTGCAGTTTAATAAACGGCTGAATTTTACATTGAACATGTAAAGTTGCACAAACACACACACACACACACACAAAGGTCAATGAAAGGCTGCCGTTTGCTATTTAGGAAATACAATTTTAAAGGGAAAAATATATATATATACACACACTCTCAAAAATAATGAATAAAAGCTGTCACTGGGGCGGTTACTTTTTAAAAGGTACAATTTTGTACCTATTAGATTTATAGATGTACACTTTAGGTACAAATATGTAAAAAGGTAGCACCCCAGAGACAGCTTTTGTGCCTTTATTTCTGAGAGTATATATATATCAAGGAATTTGTTTAAGCCTTATAAACTAGGTAAATTAATACAAATAAAAATCAGCTCAAACTAAACATTCACATTTTGTGTGTGTGTGTACTAGCCTGTGATTAAGGTCTTTAAATATATTTAGAATTATTGCATAAAAAAGGATTGATTCACTGTGACAGAATGCACAGGTTAAGGGTTTCTTTCTGTCACAAAATAAATGGTAAAGTGGTTAAGAAGGATTTATTTACTTGTTCTTGTCAAGTTTGATTTTAATATATTGTGTGTGTGTGTGTGTGTGTGTGTGTGTGTGTATTGTTGATTACCTGTGGACATAATTTCAATGTATTTCTAAAATACTGTTTACAGTTTTAATAAATGTAATACATTTTAAATTAATATAATGTCAATTTATTAATTAATTTATATTAATTTACTTTTTAATGCACCTTTTATGATTATTTATAATCAATTTAAATCACTAGTGAATTGCCATTGTGTATAAAAACGCATTTGACATAAACTATTATTCATTAAAACTGAAATGGCTGGTCAGCCACTCATTGTTAAAGTTATTATTTATGCATTTGATAATAAGGAACACAAAAGCCACTCATTTCCAAGAATCTCCCAAATGTCAGTGCTGACCTTCTGCAAAGGGCTCAATTCCAAGGCACAAAGTAAAACTCAGCTTTCCAACCTTTAGATTAATCTTGTTCTTGGGAATGTTGATTTGTCTGGGTGTCTACCTCAAGCAATTTTTAAACTACAACAGGATACAGTTCATTTAGTAGGACTAGCGAAAACAAACCTCCCTGTGAGTAACAGAATCTGCTGCACATTTTCAGCCATCGATCTTTGAGATGACATCACTGATACACTCTCTTCTGAAGAACGACTGCAACATCTGCTGTGACGGCCACACAAATGGGAACTGTCCTAATTTATATAGCAAGAAACCAAGGAATGCTTAGATAGTCTTGTTCTTCTCAATTTTACAATTAAACATGTTCAAAGCCACCCTTGATGATTTTTTATTTTTTATTTTAGTTGTTGAGTGGTTCTTAGAAAAATGTTAATCTATATATATATATATATATGTGTGTGTGTGTTTGTTTGTGTGTACTTTGTATAATTATTATGTATGTATACCTATACATAATCACAGTATATGGTTTGAAAATATGTACGTGTATTTACATTAATATATTCAGATTTATATTATATATATATATATATATACTGTATGTATGTATATATATATATATATATATATATATATATAAATAAATATATATGTGAATGTGTGTGTATTTCTAAATAAATATACACAGCACACACATTATGTAAACAACAACTTTTTTATAACTTATATATATATGACAATATATATATGATATATATATGCCATATATATTTGACAACAAAAAAAAGTAAAAGTAAAAGAAAAAGAAAAAAAAAACTATTTTAATTAATTAATTAATAAATATGTAGCTTAATTCTTAGAGTAACAAATAATGTGAGAGAGGTTTATCTTTAATGTCACGTCATTGGACATATTGATACATCAACTACCCATTTATATATGCATTTATATATATTTTTTTCACTAGTTCGCGCTTCCTCATTAATAGTGATAAAAATAGCATGTCTGGCGTGCTGTCGGGGGCGAGTCGGGAGCTCGGCGAACCCTAGTAGCAAGAGCCCTAAAGAGGGCGTGGCTCGGAGTCTGGCTCGAACCCTGCGTGCCCCCCGAGGAAAAGAGCGAACGGTGGAGAAGGGGAGGTGTCTATAAATAGTCAGCCCTTTCTCTCGAAATTGGTTTGAAAACTTCATATAATGTCAACATAATATTGACGTCCTCTTATGTGTTCTACAAAAAATTACAGAATGCCATACTTTTTCAGACTAATTAAAAAAATGAAACAATAGTGACAGAATTTTCTTTTTAGATGAATTCAACTTCAGTTTAAGTAAGTGTAAACAAGTTAACATGGGAAATCAAACCGTTTGTGTGATAGGTGTCGCCACTCTACCGCCATCTTGATTTTAGTCATCTAAATCAGCGATGACGATCAGAGATTTGAGAGTAAAACAGAAGAAAGAAGATGAGTAACAGCGATGCATCTTTTCATCTTCATTTTCAAAGTTCTGGGACTGGATTGTCTCAGAGGCGAATCCACAACCCCATCTCTCCATCCATCAGTCTGATCGAATCGTTCAGACTCGAAACAAAAACAAGAGAAGTGAAACAAAGATGGTTATAATAGGGGCCAGTATCTCCTCACGATATCACCCCCTCAAGATCTCTTAAACAACCACAGCACAGAAAGCCCGTCCCAAGCGCCACAGAGCCATATCGTAAATATTCCAGAGCACAATTCTGTTTAGATTTGATATGTGCCTAAACAAGAAGATAAGCTGTAAGGTCTGATTTCCGTAGGTCTGCTGTGACCCCCTGATGCTGTGCCCATCATTTCACCAACCAGCTTGACACCAAACAAGATAAGAGAGAGCCAGAGACACAGACACAACACGCACAGACTCATGTGGGCTGAAAACCTGCAAACACTCAGGAACCTGTAATAAGAGATGGTCTTCATCACTGTCAATTTAAGAAATGTATAGTTGTCTTCTCAGCTGAAACTGTCCCTGAAAGAGCAGGCGTTTCTCTCTAATGTCATCAGTGTTGAGGAAGCAGCTTTAAAACTGAGGCTTGCCAAGCTGCAAATAATTTGGCTTCAACTTACAGTCAAGCTTCTCCTGAAAAATTAGTTAGCGTACACTAACAAAAGGTAACTCGCTACACTGAAACTGCTTAAGCGAGCAAAATCTGAGTAAAAATTGTATTGTATTGAATTTATATTCACTGAAATAATAGTAATTGGTATTGTTTCGTCAAGGATCTACGTCTACTCCTACTTAATGTAAATATCCTGTAAATTATCATTTTATTGCGGCAAAACAATTTAATTTGATTATCCTGAATAAAACTAGACAAATTAGACGTTACCACATGAAGTACATTAAAGGTTAACTGAAAAAATAAATAAATAAATAAAGTGTCGTTTATCTAAAATTCCAAGAGTTTCTGCTAAAATGTTTATTTTTGTTTTACTAAATAAATGAATAGATGAGTACAGATAGATAGATACAGATTCCAATATACATTTTATTTATTTACCTCAATGAAAACCATTTTCTGTACTGAAAATATCAAGCTAATTTTTCTTTAAATGGCTTTTGTAATTGTTGACGAAAACAAAAACATTTTTTTTTTTTTTAAGCTTACAACAATTTTACAAATTTACGATTTTTTATGAATTATTGCAATCTTTTAATAGCTTTTTAAGAACTTACAACCCAACTGTTCAAGCCCTGTACTCTGGCAAAACAGCTGAGCTACTGTTGCACCATTCAAAAATGTAGTTAAGTTTGTATTGTTGCCATTTTTACTTAGTTGTTTCTTCGACTGAATGCCACAAGAAGAAATCAGGTCTCTTTAAAAACTAATGTCCATGTGATGCTAATCTGCTTTACGCAGCTGATTAGGGCTAAATGCAAAACAATGCAAATGAATTAGCAACGTGAATGAGTTTCAATCACTTTCTCATCGGATCACCCACACCCTGAAGTCTATTATCCTGAAACCATGCTGCAAGCTACACTACAAACAAATTACTAACTGACACTAATAACAAAATGTTTTGTATCCAGACCAAGCGGGAAGAGCAGGAAACACAGTAAATGACTAACATGCGACTGGCCCTGTTTGATTTTTGCATGACAATCACCAATCAAGAGGCAGCTGTTATGAGGCTTAATCCATTAAAACCAGCGTCTCCTCCCGGTTAAATCCTAATGAGGATTTAAAGAGCTCGGCTGCAGGGGGCCGTCGGACAACAGACACACCTTGCTGAGCGGTCTGCCCCCGACCCGCTATTCTCCTTTCTTATCATACAGATCAGGAGGAGGGCTGATGAAAGACAGTGAAGACAAATGTGGGCTTATTGACCCCCCCGGCCGCTCAGCATTATGGGAAGTCTGATCCCTCAGTCTGATAGAAAACCCCTGGGTAAGAGGAAAAACAAAAAGCAGGAGACAAGAAGAAGAAAGACACAAAGAGAGCCGTGTAGTCTGAGGTAAAAAACCCAAAACAAAGGAATCCGAGATCTGGATCCAAGATCTTAATAAAGAAGCTAAATGTGGGCGAATTCAGATATATTGATATTGAAGGAACGTCGATATGAACAAAAAGCCACAGGGCTGAGGCTGAGGGGAATTGGCTTTAGCCACTCAAAGATAATCAGTTTCGCTAGTTTAAATGTTTCCTTACAAAGTGTAACTGCACAGATGGGATTTTGAGGCATGTGAAAGACTTGTCCACACTTGTCCGTCTCTAAAGAGAACGGCGCATTTTCACAGCAGGGTCCACGTCATTTATTCAAACCCTCCGGTATGAAACAAATCTGCGATAAATCTCACACATTAGCATTCTCTGCTAAAAAAATATGCCACCCCAAGTTGGTTTGAAAGCCTGACCGAGCTTGTTAGGCTGCTCTATTTTGATGATTAAGCAGAAGGTTTCGCGCTCTTCTCCACTGGTCAGACTTGGTAATCAACTACAACCAGCAAATAACTTTAGCAAAATAACTTTAACCAGCAAATAACTTTAGAACGGACAGAAAGAAAGAAAAATCGAAGTTAGATTTGTTTTTGTTTTATCCACATTCCACTGAAAAACACATATTTTTCCTTAAAATACTTGCTTGACACATGAGGAGACAAATGCGCAACCCCGTCAATCAAAGAAACCAGAAAGATCCGCTCTAATTCTGTCTATGTTTGAGTTCAGAGAGACCAGCAGCCCAGAGACACACAGAAAGGGACAGAATACGAGAGAGAGAGAGACATGTGGGATGGAGAAAGACTGTGAGAGAGACATTTAGACGAAAACAGTAACAGAAAATGTAAGAAACAACAATTCGACAAGCCTTGATATGAGCAGCCCAACCCCCCTGCCCCCCAAAACAAACAACCAAGACAACCAGACCAGCCCAAAGTAAGCAGCAGGGTTTATCCTGTTTTTCTCACGATACAACGCAAAATTTATATTTGTGAACTGACACAAACGCGCACACACAGCTATATATAGAGCTGCCATTTTAGACATCTCTGTGACATATTTTTACTGTTAATCAGCAGACATTCAACTGAGGTGTTTAAAGAGTCAAGACAGACAGCTCATTTCAGTCAGAGAGACAGATGGCTCATTTCTGACAGAAAGACAGACGGCTTGTTTCAGACAGAGAGACAGACAGCTCATTTCAGTCAGAGTTTGAAGGCAAGAGGGACAGCAGCTGTCCAAATAAGGGGCCCATTTGAGACGGAAAATATGATTTTTGGGTTACACTTACATAGGGAGGAGTGTTAACCTTTGGGAGATGATTCCAATGTAACAAGGGGTTAGAGGATTGTGGTGAGCGATATAACCAAAATTATATATCATGCCATGAGCAATTTTATAACAAGGTCCTGTGTATTTAATGATATTATCTATACATTACATTCTTTCCGAAAAATTTTACCATAAAGAATTGATGTAACACATGTAACCCTGTAGTTCAAAGAACAGCTTCATAGCAAACATTACAAACGTTTTTGTATTGAAAATGCAACTATACTTAATAGAAAAACTAAGCCTGGGTAGCTAGAAGCACACATTATGTAGTGTATGCTTCTGAAAGATCTTTCAGCAGAGAGAAAAAATAATTTTACATTATTAATATGCAAGACTGTGGGTCATTCTCAGTGTTAGTGAAGTATAGCTATGCACATTATATATTAAATACAGTGTTTTCATTCCATGCATCTGTTAAACTGCATATATATTAAATGAATATAATGTAATTACACATATATAAAAGTGTTGGCATATTTCGCCAATTATGCAGTTGGGCTCTTACTGATGGTCAGAGCTTTTATCCCAAATGGCAGGATTTTACATTTGCATATGCTATAGAGACATGCAAATCACTGACCTACAGTTCCGTATTTATGCATATCATGTTTCAAATCCAAAAATCAATAGGCATGACCTTTAAATATCTAAAAAGATTGACCAAATATCCAGTTCTGAGTTAAAAACCACAGCTGAAATGGAGGAAGCATAGGTCAAGACTGCAATCGAGTTGCACAGCAAAAGAACATTGAGAAAGGAAACTATTCAGTTGAGTGAAAACTGGGTTATATATTTGTCTAATAACGGAGGCAGGTGAAAGTTATCTCTTTGTAAAGCAAAAGTTCAACCTTTTAATTCTGTTTTGTCAAAAGGCTATAGCCGCCAAGAACGCTGTTAATTCTGAGATGTGTGATTTGGCTGCCTGGAAGTCGCACAGAAGCTGTTCTGATTTGAATTAAGATGGAGATGAAGTATTTTTATGAATACAGGCGGGTGGCCGCCGGTCGAGGCCACGGTTCCCTGCTATTCGTTCTGAATGAGCCCAAGGCAGCAGGACACAAACGGATATTATTCAGTCCTTTCCATAATTAAAAAAAGAACGGCTCATATTACTCACAATCCTTACCGGCAAATTGGCCAGACATATAAAGCAAAGCTTTCTTTCCAAACTACTTAGCCCCATCGTGTACGGTCAAAGAAAAACTGTAATTGCTGGTAAATAATGATGTTAATTTATCAGAAAATAAACCTGCATCCTATTACTGTACATGAATGAGTCGACATGAGTGCTGTTGACTTCTTTAGTAAGTAATCCCATGCACTAAAAAAAGACTTTCCTCTGAAAAAGCATTACAAATGCCAGTCAACGCAGATTGCAAATTACATATTTTACTTGCATTCTGTGTTGAGAATGCAGTGATACTGTAATGCAATGAAAAAACTGTGCGCTTTCTAAACATCTATCAAAGAAAACTGACTGTGATTACCACTGTGACTGTGGTTAATTCTTAATGTTATTGAAGTATCATTATGCATATTATATGTTAAACACAGTGTTTTCAGTTCATCTATCCCAAAATGTTGTGACAGTTTTTTTTTAGCTTTTAAAGTTTATCATAACTTGACTCACTCACTTGCGAGGCAGTAAGATCGCTCCGATTATCAAATAAGCATTAGGAGCTCAGACTAATATAGCATATACAGCCCTGATTTATTTCTATAAGAGCACAATGCCACATTCCATGGCATTCGATGGCAGACATACTATCAATAAAATGGCTCCACAATACTTCATCACTGCTTTGCGATTCAGCTTCATAAAATACCAGAAAATGCAGTTTGAGAAGATGCATGGAATACAAATGAGTTACATCCGAACTTATAGACAGTGTTCGGCCCACGAAATGAAATCAGAAAGATGAGATCTGAAGTTTCTAGGATATACTCGAGAGAAACAGGGAACGAACCCTCAAGCAATCAATCTTTCAAAGTTTCTGCACAAGCGAAAACTTCAAGCCATGGCTATGGCAGTAACCCATTTAATTCAATTATAAAAATGCATTAAAAAGATATTACGGCAGGGACAGAGTGTAATGAGGCGTGTTTACTTGAGGATATTGTTTATAATGAGCAGTTGTAGGGTTTAGGCCTATAGTTAGAACAGGACATGAGAGTAAACAGACGGAGATGAGATGAGGGAAAACTAGGAAACACTGTATGGTCTTGCTTTTAATTTAACCAGAAAGAAAACGAAGGCAAGCTCTGTGTTAATGCACACAGCTTCCCAAGAACCTCAGGCGATCTGTCTTAAAGGAAACAGCCATTATTTATCTGAGCTCTCAGAAATGTTGTCTGTTTCATACATCCACCACATAAAAGAACACAACCAAAAGACAACACCATAAACTCAAGAACAGCATGATTTCGACGATGTGGGATATTTCGAGAAGAAAAATCTTACCGTCAGAACTCTGTACAACCGTCAAGACGAACACCAGGCCGCAGAGGACCAAAGACTTCCATTCTGAACATCCCATCCTGGCTCTGACTGGACTCTCCGCTTTCCACATGTCTGGGTCGAAATCACTGTAGTCACAACGATCCGGTGAAGTCACTCTGAGAGATAACCATCATTGACCTCCGAGCCTGCAAGAAAACCACAGCGGACTGTCAGTGTTTGGCTGTCGATGAAGAACTCCTCAGGCATAAAAACTTCCTCCTTTAAACTGATGCAGTCTCACTCGCCTCAGTTCCTCCACAGGATTTAGTTTTTTCCAGAAACAAATTCACATGCAATTCATCCCAGGAGTAGAAACCCTCTATTGGAAAATGACTGAGACCTGAAACAGCACCTCCCGCATTACAAACAAGCCATTTACCTCAAAGCCCGTCGTTACCGTTTATCTGACTCTCCTCTCCCAAACCTGTTCCGCTACCATCCCTTTCTGAGAGGAAACAGGTTTTTTGCCCACTTAAGCTACCGGTGCATATTCTCTAGCCAAAGAGGACTATGTCATGTACAGTATCTCATCCTTTAAATGTTTTCCTTCTCTGCATGTTTACACCCTCCACCAGCCTCCCGTAAAACACACTCACAGTCTCATGGGAAACATCGTCACTCCAGTAACGAGCCACTTAGGAGCCCATTAAAAACGGTGTGTGCACCCCCCTAGGTTTCTTAAAGATACACTAAATTTATCTCAACGCCCTTTAATACTTCATCACATTACAGGGCATTTCCTCATGTCTGGTCAAAGAAAGTATTGGAATTTTTGCTTCTTGGAGTGTCCTATATATGGTTATGAGGTGGGAAATTGTGATTAGAAACATCAGGACTCTGTTTACACTAACATAAAGGAGAGGGGTTTACTGTAATAGTGCAGTTCTATAGATCTGGCTATAAAGAGTATAGTCACGTTGTTTTGTTATACTTGACAAATTATGACAAGCGTGAAAAAATAATAACAAATCATGAATAGTAAGTACAACTTGTTGACTGTGGGACTTTTTAAAGTGAGACTTGATCACTGCAATGATGGCACTTCATCTTTTCAAAGAACAGTTTTTGCACTTCTCAATGCCTGAATATAGACTTATAATAGCTGACCCCAAGATGGACTTTTTGTCAAAATCAGCCTCGTGTATCCCCTAAAAGGGTATTTTGATATGTCAGTTTTATTTACTTATTTATTTTATTTTTATTGAAAATCCACCAGTGACTAGATCAGTTGGGTGGCCATCATTCAAAAAATAAATAATTAAATAAATAAAATAAATAATAATATGTAAATTTCTTTTGACTTGCAATAAATTCAATTGAAATGTCTATACTAAACTGCAACATATGTATGATCATCATATAAAAACTATTTTAATAGAATGTTTTTTTTTTTTTAACTCATATATTTAAGATATACAACACAACATTAAATACTGTAGATGATTAAATCTTTCAATTTAACAGGAATACTGAAACGGTGGGCGTAGCATCATTAGCATTAGCTTTAGCTAAACACCAGCACAATACAGCAGAGCTTCCCAGCCTACTTTGATTCTGTTTTTAAGCTGTCTTTTTTACCCTAAAATCATCTGTATTTCAGAGGTAAAAAAAGAAAGAAAAAATGACTAGCAAAATCGGTGCGGTGGCGGTGCACAGCAGGTTGGCTGTGAAGAAAAATAAATGCATAAAGGATGAGGGTTGATCCCTACATAGTCAAGGGGTGTTCGACTAAATCAACGACAACAGCTCCGTACTTTCATATCTCCATCTCACGCTGTGAGCGGTTAACATGCTGATCATTCTCCAGAAGCGGAGCCGTGGACGAAGGTGGTCCGCCTGACTCCCGCGCTCCTCATTAAACGTGTTGAGGTCTCTCCCCTCTGCGGGAGGCCTTATCTCCCTAAGCTGCAGCAAAGACCGTCGATCAACACCTGTTAAGTGCTTCAAACAAATACTGCCGTTCCAACGCAGACGCGGCACAGCGTGATGTTCTGTTGTCGCTGTTCTGTGTGTTCTGTGTTTGCAAATCAAATTAAAAAGTCTAATCATGACTAATTAAGACAGCAACCGTTCATCTTCAAAGGATTCCGGCCGGGGGTGTTTGATACCGGCACTCCCTTTGATTGTGGCCTGCCGTTTTGCGCCAAATTGCGCAGCTTACGTAAAAACCAACAAAACTATACAAGGGCCGTGATCGATGGAGAGGTCCAGACCCAGAATGTTTTTTCACAGCTGTGTATATCTGCTTGGACAGACCAGCAACACTCAAGGTTCCCCAACAAAACAGTTGCATGAAATAAAAAGAGGAACTTTGAAAGAACATTCAACTTCTCTGGGTGAGAAGAGAGCCGTTCAAATCAGAGCTGAAAGGCCAGTTTGAGATGTTAATGCCAAAACAGAGAAACAAAGGGCAGATGTGTAATTATGCGGCCGTCTTTCTCCCAAGCGGGAGTGAGACCCACCGGAGAATGGAGGAGGAGTCATCTATTCAGAGGGGTGGGTGCAGGAATAATGCACAAGAGGCAAGGCCGAGGGGGGCGGAGGGGGGTTTACAAACTTTACAATGCGAGATTGACAGCTTGCAAGTCTCGCTTGACCTCTGAATTAACCCCCAAGCTTTCAATGAACTACAAAAAGAGCCATGAGATTGATGGTCAAAGAATATGACAAGTGTATAAAAAATGGACCCATAAACAGGGACACGCATTCGCACAATGGAGCTTGAACACACCAGCGTCGGGACAAAGCACACAAGCTGACAAGATAAATATTCACAATCAGCAAATAATCAAACATATATCTTCTCCTTTAAGTACATGTTTTGTATAACTTTAAACATTCCATCAGACTTAAGTGTTAACAAACAGCACGCTAAATTTTGTGAAAAATGTTTATGTTGGTTTACGCCTTTAAAAATGTATCAGAAGAGCTAAAAATAACAAGGCGACTTCTTGTTGTTGTAATAACGCAAGAAAGTGAAAAAAGAGGAGACTCTGCCTCCATAAAGAGTTGACTTCTTTAAAAAAAGATGATGAAATCAGTCAGCATTTTAATTATTTATATAATAGATGTTTTAAAAAGCAACATTCAAGTAACAGGGTTGACACATAGACACTACCTCAAGTCTTGAAGAATATTACTGAGAAATAAAATATTTGGGACATTCAGATAAAATATCTGGAATCACTGTTTGGAAAGGCAACAATAAAACACGTATTGGCTTTTTCTCAATGCATTTAGACAAACATGCTGGTAAGTTTATGTGTTTTCGTGTTTTATTTTCTGAATGAGGGACACAAATGTCATCAATCTTCCCGACCCGTAATGCACCATTAGCAACATGAAAACTGGCCTGTGACGAGTTTGTTTTCGATGTTTTAGTATTTGTGCTAGAATATCAGGTCAGTGATCAGATGACAGTGTCCCATCGAGGCAGAAACGCTAGAGGAAATCAATCAGCGGTCCAGGGGTGGGCCAGTTAATGCACAGCCACACATGAGTCATTCTGAACACATCCTATTTGACTCCACTGTCATGCATTCACCTTTGCCATCTGGACGCTGCCGGTTGTGTACGTTATAAAACCAGAGGACAAACATCATGATATCGGGGTGATGGATGTATTAAGGTCAGGTGGACGACAATGTCAAACATTAAATGAGCAAATGACAAAAAAGTCCAAATGTTGCTATACACGCAGTGGATTAGAACTTGCATGACAAGCTAAATGAAGAGGATAGAAAAAGTAAGCATTTGGCTTGCTTTTTTTGTGGAACACAAACAAAGGAATTATGCACTGTTTAATATCTCAGAATTTGTCTTTTTGTGAAACATAAACAAACAGTTTTATAGCAACATAAGTTTGATTAAAAATGAATTTAAATTTTTAAAGTAATCAAATATGTTAATATTCATTAATATGTTTTCTCACCAAAACAAATTGAGCACTGTAAAGTGTTTCCTGAAGTGGAATTTAGCACAATGTTGCTATTAAAATTGCATAGCAACAGCAAAAAAAAATTCAAAACTG
>JAUCMT010000013.1:3649541-3672752 GCA_032357475.1 Enteromius thamalakanensis | reverse complement strand
TTATATTTTTATATAAAAATGGTGTTTTAAATGTATTTTAAACACATACACACACACACATATATATATATATATATATGTGTGTGTGTGTGTGTGTGTGTAGAGTTTTTTTTTTTTGCAAAAACAGATAACTGCTTTTTCATTGTGCATTACAATTAATTTTAATCAAACTGAAGTTGGGTTATTTTGATTATGTTTGAACTTACTTAAAACATCAAATGCACAAGAACAAAATAATACAAAATTTTAAAAATAGGTCAACCGATAGTTAATTCTCCTTTTACAATAGCTATGCAATATAATATTAAAAAGACAGACGAAAGTGAAAGAAATAAAAAGAACGTACATACACGTTAAAAATGTAATTGGTTCAACTTTCAGTTTGTGGTTGAATGAAAATCCCTGATTCCATTCAGCAGAGGATTTGTATTGTACTCATATACCAGCCAAAAAAAGAAAAAGGGAAAAAAAGAAAACAAGTGGATTTATATACATGAATCCAGTTTGATCGGGCAGTAAATATTGCAGCTGTCATTTCTCAGCCTAGCGTGGCTGAGCATTGTGTTAAATAAGCACACACAACACAATGGCGCTGACAAGCTGCGTTTGAGCCAGAACGGCCAGGTGAATGGTGTCAGAGCGAAAGACACTTGAAGACTGTTTGTATTGGGCACATCAGCACTAGAGTAAAGAGTAATGACTGCTACCTTAAAGTAATTAACTTAGCTCTGCAACCTGGCTGTTTGTCTGAATTAAATTCTCCGCTCATTATGTGTCATCTTACGCTATGTGGCCGACGGCCTACTTTGGAAAATCAATGGAGGCGGAGCTGTCAGATGTCACTCGCAGACTGATTATCCAATCAGTGACACCCCTGGCCAGCACAAAGGTCTCTCACACCTTAATAAACTCCTAATCTCTGCATCTGAATTTAGATTAATGCATGGAAGCAACAGCATTGATTTGGTTGTAATGAAGAGTTCTCTAGCTTGCTCTATTTGGAAGAGCCCAAGCGCTGATCTAGGAACAGTATCCTGTCTGAATTCCTCAGCTTAATCAGAACAAGAAGGATTTGTTTTTGTTGTTGTTTTTTTGTTAAGGCCAGAGATCAGCCAGTAGTTGCCAACAAATCGACCAAAGTAGAAATCTCATTGTCTCTTTTGTCTAAAACATCTCTGTACTATTGCTACAAAACATAATAATAATACACGTATATGTGAATATTATTTACTTGTATTACGCTACTTGTTTATCTACACTTTAAATCGTGTAGTGTTTTTTTGTTTTTCTATCTACTCGAATGGGTGTATTCAGTCAGGTTTCGTCAGAAAAGGTGCTTTATAATTTATTATTTAAAATACTGCATCGTTATTTAATATGAATGCATCAGCTTAACTAGGTTACACCAAAACAACTACAAAAATACAAATAGTTCAGTACAAAAAGCTCCTTAAATCAAGCTTTGCAATATGTAAATAGACTGCAAAAGACTTTTTTTTTTATTTTATTTTTTTATTTTTTTTTTAGATCTCTTCACATTTTCAATATGTTCCTGTCACACATTTTATATACATACTCAATTATTTTAGTCGAATCAGCACCTGGTGTGGTTTCTTAACATCTGGAAAGATAATTTAAACCTAAATTATCTCCGACAGGAGGTCAGGAGATTCGGAAACACAGTGCTCCTGATTATAGTCTTATGATTGGCTGATAAACTATCACATGAAACACACAAGATAAAGCTGACCTCTGGCCTCAAAATGTTTTTAGGAAACAACTTCCTGTTGACCCCAGATTAGATTAGTTATCTGAGGATTAGTGGAATCTGCAGGAAACCTCTTAACTCTTGTTGTGTTTCATTTTACGATAAGAATGTTAACTACCTGTCAAAGTTTTAAATACTTTACTAAAAACTAGGCTTAGGTATGAATTTCATTATTTGTTTTTGTTTTGTTTGTTTGTTTTATGAATTAGATAGAACAAAGAAAAAGTGTTCAGCACACATAGGAACTCCTTCAATATTGTTTTATTACTAGTTAAGCTGTTATATAGATAACTTTGAAAAAAGGGAAAATGTTAAACATTTATTTATTTATTTTTTTTGGTTATTATATATCATTCAAAAATGTCCATTTGCATTATTCGATAGCTTTAATGTCTTTATTACTGCGGTATTTTTCCACAACAATACAATGTAAAACAGTATTAGGTTTAATAGTATTTGCATTATAAGTAGCAGTAGCAAAAGTAATAATGTTAATGTAAATAAATAATTTATGAAAGTAAGTAATAAATAAAATAAAAACACACCACAATACTTTTAAAAGTTTGCATTTCCTTAATGTTTTGTCAAGAAAAAAAAAAAAAACGTAGAAAAGAAGGCTTACACTGGGGCTGAGCTCTCTTCAGCGTTCTGAAATAACAGGTGTGTCTGCTTGAAAATGGCCCTTTCAAGTGTGCTCCCATAAACCAGCCGAGACACAACCCTTCTCCTTTCACCAGACGTCTAATAAACCTCCCTCTCTCACACACACTCGCTTTCTCTCTCTCATTCTCTCTTTGCTCACAGATACTGTTTACCCTGTTCCTGGGATCCTACCTTCTCCTCTCTGATGAGAAATTGAATTTTTTTCCTAAATACCAATTCTGGGATAGATAAGTCATGCCCCCTGTGTATACACCAAACTAAATGTGTGTAGTTCTGAATTTGAAAATGAAATAACTTTAATCATGCTGTGGACTTCATTTACATTTAAATAAAAGTAAACACGGCGGAGCATAAGATAGATGCTAAATGGATGTAATCCATGACACCACACAGTAAAAAAGACCTAAAAACTATATATATATTATTAAAACAGCTTTGTTTTTATCCGTATAAGCATATAATTAACTTTCATTAATTGTATTTGCTTTTTTATGAACTTTTCTATTCGCACTGGTATTTACATTTTCAAAAAGTGATCAAAACGTGCGGTGAATTCATCAGTTTTTATTATTCTAATTCTGTTTTACTGTGGAATTATAAGGGGAAAAAATTGATACATTTTCCGTTACTTTATTATTATTATTATATTTAAATTATAACTTATTTATTTCTTTTTTAATGATTTCTTAGAGACTTATATCTATTTAAAAAGCAATCAAGCTGCTTGCTGGTCTGAACACACTCTGGAGTCTGGGTGTGTTCGGAGTAGTGTGTGCTGCCCACAGTCTGCAGCTGATTAAAATGGCAGCCTGTGTATAAAGTCTGCCGTCCCACTGTCACACAAACCTTTCGCAAGCAGAAACAAACGCTTTGACAAAATGGCAGAGAAGGCACCCTGCCTTCCTCTGATTACTGATCGTAAAATAAAAGCCACCGTAAAATGCAGGTATTTGACCCACCAAAGGCAGCTGAGCACTTTACATAAAACTCCAAGAGTAACAGGGCTGTTTATTCCCCGCAAATTGGTGAGCGTTTATCAGCACAGCAGGATGCTCTGTAAACACACAACTGAATCAAAAACAGGGAAAGAAATCATCTGATTTGAAATTCTTGCAAAACCGAATGCGCTTAGTAACCGCAGCGTATGGCCCGGTATCCTGTATCACAGTGTCTCGAAAGTAACAGCATCGCCTTACTGAGGAAATGTCAATGCTAAAGTGGTTCCCTTGTTTCTGTCAAAGTCTTCAGGCATATTTATTATTATTTTGAAGCATTAAATCACTGCTCTAAAGAATATTCCGAAACTGTAGTACCATAGACATGCTATGTGGTTGTTTTGTAAGTCCGACTGTTGGGTTCGGCTTTAAGAACTGCTCTCACGTTCAGAAAACAATGGATGGCAGTAGACCGTTGTGCAAAGCTCACACACACACACACACTATGTATTACGGCTCTAGTAAACGTTATTCCACAATTAAGGCTCGATTCTGTTTGGCTTAGATTGTAAAAGTTCAAATCATATTTTACACATTTTATTCGCTCATACTGTGTCGAATGCTCTCCACATGTCTGATATTGACCACATGGCGATGAGACTGAAATCGCCGCACTGGGCCACAAGTCATATTTCCCAGATCGCAAAAAATCAATCAATCAATCAATAAATTAAAAACTCTGGATATTATGAGAAGCATAGATCAAGGACAAAAAACTCCCGAAGTAAACCTGAATCTCGCTGACAAAATTTAATTAAAAACAAATCAATAAGGATATGCTCTTCAGCCTACACTTTCAAGACTGACTTTAAAACAAAAATAAAATAATAAAATTCACTTTATATTTAGTAGACAGTATCTGCAATATTTAGACGAAGCGAATTTTGAATAATCAGGCTTTATGTGAGACTAACTCTCATAAGCTACACACTCATGAGCAGAACGTGTGTGTAGGTGTTATGACATCCATTCATCCCTGAATTGCTGGAAATGTAGAAAAAAACACTATTTTTCGTCTCAGAGTGAAAAGCAAGTTCTCTGGTGGATCTCATAATCCTGCTCATGTTTGGCTGTTTTCTTTTCTCTGATGCAGGAAGGGGGGCAGAAAGAAACAGAGCCAAGGAAAATATTCCTTTGAAACGAAAAGGATGGGATAGTGTTTTCACACACAAACACAAAGAAGAGGAGAAATGAACTACAAGCCCTGGTCCCCTCTCACCCCATCCTGTTCACCAGGCCTGTGCTGAAGCTAATAGAGCACAGGGCTCAAATAGAGCTCAGGCCACTTTGAAATGCTAATGGAGCGGCTTCAAACGGAGTCCATTCACACTTATACAAATTCAAAACATTTTTTTGCTCAGAGAATGTCTATTTAAAGCGTAAATGGTGACATGCAAGAATTCAGACTGAAAACCACACGCCATATGGTAAAATTCCGCATCTACACCAAACGTTTAAAACCAAACTGGGCATTTTAAATCATTTTGCAGGTTTATAAACTCAAATAAAAATGTTATCTTAATGTGTGCAATGCTTAAAAAATAACTATATATAAATGTTATTAATGTAACAATGGAAGCATGCCATTAAGCAACATTTCAATATCTTAGATTAACAAGAATAAAAAATAAATAAAATAAAAAATCAGCTCCCTTAAATTCAAACTGCATCTGTAGGTCCAGACTGCTCCAATTCAGGTGACCGATATGTTTCGCAGTTTTTTAGTGTCTCTCACGTCATGCACCGCATTTCAAACAACACGGCGCTCTCGCATTGACTCGTATTACTGGCTGTTACGCACCGGGAAGCGATGTTTACCCCAAAACATTTGTGATTTGCTTAGTGTTTTGGTAACATTTTAAATTACAGTGTCCGGCTGCGCATATTATATGCTATTATATTTAATCCCTACAGTCATAACAATAATAATGTGTAATTATCAGCGCCGCAAATAATTATAATGCATTAATTACATTATTACTACCATGTAATTACAGCGTAACACCCACACTAATGCAAAGTTTGCCCTGGCAAGATTCACAGAGTGTGTTTGGGCAAAGAAGTGCTACCGAGCGGATTCTGCTCATCTCACTGTTGGCACCAGGGGCCTGGGTGCGGATTAATTATGAATGTGGGGTTAAAGGATCTAATTTTACAGCGGCTACTCACAATTCTCAATGTAACATTTAGAGAAAGTCAGGTTCAGACCATTTAAACTGCACTGGGTTCTTACAGTCCCCTAGTTAGCACTCGATCACTGCTGTCTGTGCACCCTGAACCATTCTTTTCACATTAATCATGCTGAGGAGTTAAAAACGACCAAAAAGAGCCTGAAATTGCTTTTAATTATAGACACAAGACCTCAATTTAACAACCCAAGTCAAGCTTAAGTAAGTTCAACAGTTGATGTAGGTCACCACACGCTTGTTGTAGGAAGCAAAAGGCAATGACAATAAATTAAAGTGTGCAGACTTCCCCGACACCTTTAAAGAATTTCCAACGAAATGAAATATCTCTACAGGATTTATTTGAAGAGCCCCCATTCCCACACTAATAGTTTCCATTCAAAGAGAGAGAGAAAGAAAGCCTAAAAGACAAAGAGAGAAATGGCAGCCGACCAAATCAATCCACATCTGGTTGTGTTTTGATTAACCATTTCTCAATTAGCCATGGTCCCCCTTTCCATCATTTTAATTACTCTGAACAGAGTAGTTTTGTTCTTTCAGAGTCAGCTCAACTCTACTCTTTCTTTGCCATACAAGTTATGAAATGTATTGCATATTTAAAATACAAACTTAGCTCTGTCGTTATTATTTCACACTGTCCCTTTCTCACAACACGCATGACCCTGGTCATTATTTTCTCTGTAATATTTTTGCGCGAAAAGTTTGAGTAACTTGTTAACCACCCACTTCACAGCAACAGGATTTACCTGCGTATAAGCGCATTACGATCATTACCAAAAAGCGTCTTACCTTTTGTGAGTGAGCGGATAGTTGAAGAAAAATCAGACGGAAAGTTAATTAATCAGTTGAGGCAATTACAAGCAGGTCTTCGAACAGGAGCAGCGCGTCTCTGCGCACAACGCACACATGCTCCTTTTTTCCCAGCGTGAGCGCTCACATTCCCGCAGACCGGCGCTCGGTCCTGCGCTCAGCCGCGCCGGGATGAAGAGATGCGCGAACGGTGAAAGAGTCCGTCTGTCCTGCTGGAGGAGAGAGGAAGAAGAGACGTGGGGGGGGGACGCGGAGCAGTTCTCAAGGCAACTAATGAAAAAAGAGGAAAAAAGCAACGCGAGAAAAATCAACAAGCAAAAGCAGTCCTCTTTATTTATTTCAGTCCTTTGCGCGTCTTCTTCGGGTTTGTTGAGTCCCGTTCCAGCCGGAGAGAGAGCGGCCCGCGGCTGAGGGATTTCTCTCTGTGCGAGCAGAGCAGAGATGTGAGAGAGGGGCTGCGCTTAAACCCTGGAACTGGATTCCTGGATCGCACGGACACGGAGTCGGTGAGGAAACGATCGCAACATTATCACGAGTACAACTTAAGCAATGGCTGTTGTGGAAGACGATTACGCAGAGCCGAGCAGAAAAGCAAAGCAGATTATTTGTTTTGTGTATACAACTTTTGGCCAATTTCCACTGGATTTGCACTGCTACATGCCCTTCGTTGGGGCACACTGGAGAAAGATTCCCTCATGCCGTAGGCAGGCCGGCCTGCTCAGCCAATGACTGCACATGCTTTCTCACTGTAATTCTAGCTTGCATCAAAAAGAAAAAAGTGCAGATTTTCGTCTTTTTTCCTCAACTTGGCCTCAATCAGAAAGACCGACTGTAGCTGCAACCGGAGCAGTAATCCACGGAACAATGCCATTTGCAACAACGCACTTCAAATTATTTCATTTGTTGACCGTCCTCAGAGTCAGTGACCCTGAAATACAATGCACATCCTAGAACTCGTACAGAATGAGTTGAAAAGGCCACGTAAGGAGAAGCATGCAGTCGGAACGCATCCCCCTTACACCTGGCTTTAATAAAGCTTCGGAGCAATACTTCAGTGAAATACAGCAACTTTAAGGGGCGCGTTTCTTTGTACAGCAGGTGAGGCTCACAGCATAAGAGCGCACACTTATATTTTCATATGCATAACTTTGCATAGTAATAGAACCATTTTGGGGGACAAAAGAGAAAACAGATGTGGTAAAGGTCATTCTGATATTTTTCTGATGTTTATGCATTAGTTTTGCAGAAGTAAAACCACATGTGTGTTGCATTCTTGCAGTCAAAGGAAGGCAATGGGGTTTAGTGAAAGCACATACGCACAAATACGCTCTCACTCACATACACACTTAAAAGCGCATCAGCACTGCTACAAAATAACGATGTTATCTATTTAAATATCCTAGGGTTGTCTCGTTAAATGATTTTGCTGTTAGCATTTTATTTATTTAAGAGGAAAGCATTCAACTTAAAATAAAGAAAATAAACTTTGAGAATCAATAGATTCTGCAAAGAAGAAAATACAGTTACACTACATATATAAATGTGTCAAATATAATTGAATTGTAATAATAACTCTTAAAGCAATGTAAAGCTTCATGTTTAATGTGTTTCTGAACCCATGTGGATTGTAAAGAAATAAAGAGGTGCAGCTGAGAACCTGTAACAGATATTTGTCATTTTAATATGAATACAAATTCACCTGAACTGTGGCGTATTGTAATAAGATTGACTTGATGAAAACAACACTGTTTGATCTATTCAGGATGGAATTGTATTCATTTTAGTTGCTCTTTATGTTATGTAGCGCAGCAGATTGTAGCTTAAATAAGGATTAGTGCAGGTATTAGCTGTGCATCACTCTTCCAATCGGGATCATCAGAAAATGTGCAGCTTTCCTCTGCTTTGCTGTTTTTGCTAGGTCACATCAGACCAATAAATAAATAAATAAATAAATAAAATAAATAAATAAAAATCCTCTGAACTATCAACCAGCTACCCTCCCAGTCATATGTTTGTAATGTTTTATTTACATTGGCCTCTGTATGCCTGTGTTGGTATTTTTTCATTTATTTGAAAAAACATTTCTGTTCTCTAGAATCTCTGCTGATCTACATTTTTCTATATGGAAAACAGATTTTTCATCATCAGACTGACTTTGTTGCAGTAAACATGGGGGTTGCAAGTGTGCATGTCAGTCAATGTATTGTCCTTCATTTGTCATTCTCAGGATGTGGTTGTCCACAAGACTTTAAACTTCCTGTTAAACTTATGTAATTTATGTATTTTTTGTACACTTTTATTTATTTGCGTATTTGTTTGTTTGCATATAAAATGTGTGTGTGTGTGTGTGTGTGTGTGCTATTTAAATATGTTCTGACCTTAGATACTCTACATTTCAGTTGCCAGTGGTTCAAAGCATTTTAGTGAAAGGTATAAAATTTTAAATGTATACAATTGTCTATTAATTTGTAGCCATGAGAACATCTCTGTTATCATGACATTTTCCTGTAAGAAAGAAAAATCACAAATGAGGCTTTTAAAACTCTATTGTTTCTTCCAGACAGCATGATTAAAGGAGACAGAAATAGACTTTTACTAAAGTTGTTACTAAGGAAAATAGAAAATCCTGTAACTGTACATACTAAAGATATTTGCAGTGATATCCCAGAACTGGTCAGAAATGTCAATAGTTCAGACTTTGCTCATCAAATTCTAAAAAAACCCCAAATAATCTGCTCTGTGCTTTCTTCTGTTTTCTTTTTCTCCCAAGGAGATTTAGGAGAACATCATAGACTGAGTTGGTGCTTAAATTCCAACTCCTTTACATCTCCTAAGTTATGAAAGAAAAAACTGAACAATAATTGTAAATAGTGTGTGTGTATATATATATATATATATATATATATATATAGTTCATCATACCAATACCACAAAACCAACTGCCTTTGACAGAAACAAAATTAAAACTCTGCAATAAACACCCAAATCTATTTTAAATAAATTCAAAATGATATCGAGTACAACCAGGCCTCCTCAAATGTCTTCTCGCCTTTCCAAATTTCACTGTTTACTCAGGAGAGAACAGAGAGGAACGCTCCCAAACCTCAAAGGAAGTTCCCATTCTACTTCCTTCATGACCACATAGGTTTCTGGATTACACAAATGTCAAATAACTGACCTGTAAAGCAAATGACTTCTACAAACAAATGCCACTCTCCCACATGTAACGCTAGCACAGCCTTCAACAGTTAGTACGTGTATGTCACTGCATTACGCTGTGATTTTGTATTCTTTTTCTCTCTCTTCCCGAAACACGATATCTGCTAAAACAAATATCTGTGAAACAAATTTAACTAGTGCTGAATGGTTTAGCAACTGTTATTAAGGTCACTGTAATTTAAAGTCAGTGTTACGTCTGAACTTGGAGGCTTGATGCAAAGACATCCAGAGCCAAGTGGAAACAGATGTGGCGTAAAAGCAGATACAGCGCTAGCCGACAACTCAGCCCTTCTCTGAGGTCCGGCAGTTAAGATTAATATAGCCCAGACATTAGCATATACAACTGCAGTATGACGACCTGTGAGACTCCAATTCATACTATTTACACAAGAGGCCAAAAACCACATTCTGCAATAACGTTGTCCCTTAGCCATTAGGAAGCTCAGGGGTGACTCGATGTCTTATCCAAACCGTACAATTATCAGATGTTTATACAATGGGAGATATCATCTTTAAAATTAATAAAGTCCAGAACGTTGCAAAACCAGAAATCCCAAATGGACTTAATTTTCTTAAATAATTTCTTCGGCGTTTAGTGTTCACAATGAACTGAAGATAGTTTCATGAATTATAACTATATAAGTTGAGGGATATTAAATGCTAAATTAAATTATACAACCCAATAACTAATATTTTATGGGTATTAAGAATTAATGATTGACCGTTAGCAGACTTTCACCTTTAGTGAAACATCTCAGTTTAACTGGAAAATAAAAGCCCAAACTTCTGTACACTATAATAATAATAATAATGGTGTTTGGACATTTGAAGATGCTGCTGGTGAGTTTCTTTTGTTTTAATTAACATGAATACTGTAAGAGAAAGGTAGACGGCCAAAACCAATGTGACACTACAGGTCCCCTCTGAGGTCAATAATCTTCTGAAATAATTGCCTGAATATTTAATTGAGAGAAGATGAAAAATCTCTTGCAGTCATACATAATTGTAAATGTGCAATCCCCAGTCCAGCTGTGTACCCTTATTAATTATATTCATTTAAAGAGAACTCTTTCGGTTCATAAGAAAGACGATAATTATAAAACTTTTTGAATGCATACAGCTTATTTCCATAAAACATTATTGTCCTAAATCTATTCATTGAGTGCTCAGTTATGCATAAATTGGTTGAAATGAATGTTTAAACTCATCTTAACTCCATAACAACTGTGCAACCTCATGAGGTTTGTGACACAATAAAACAGGGTTGGATGAAAATTTCATTTCCTATTTACATCAACTAATGCATTTAGTGTAAAAAAATGAACTAAATGGTGTTCTGTCCCCTAAATGATTTCTGGATATTTGGTCCATTGTGTTTATTGTGCATGAACTGTTATTTCAGTTTCACAACACAGCTTTAAAGTAGATGAAACCTTTTTAAATGTGTGTTAGGAAGAAAAATAGAGATTGCATTATATTGTTATTCAGTTAGCTGAATATGAATTAATATTCATACTGGCTTTGTCAGTGCCCTGTTTAAGATTACATTTCTATTTAAAAAATTGGCATAAAAAAAACTAATCTGATGGGCTACTGATTGGTCATGATGCTTTATTTAGACTGAGGTCATGGAAGTTCATAGCAAAGGGCTGATTATTATTTTACCAGTCTGGATTTGGTTAACCGGGTCTAGTTGGGTTAAGGTAAACTCTGCTATGTATCAAGTCTCAGTTGCTTTATTTGTATTTCTGTTCATTTCGACCAGTGAAATATTGATTAAATTAGAGATGTCAGTAACTTCAGGTTTTTATTTTCTAAAGGACAGACAAGGGAAGTCGACAAAAGAAAAGTTGTACATTCAAGTATAAATAGATGGAAAAATATGAGCTTGGTTAAATGTATAAATGAATAAAATGAATGTCAGCTGACTGTGCAATGTTCTTGCCTTTTTTTCCAAAAATATGTAAGAAATAAAACCAATCAGCATGCATCGTAAACAAATATAGCAGACAATTACACCATCATTTTACTACTTTTAAACTAAATAAGACATTTGTGAGAAAAAAAAGTAAGCCAAAGAATTGTTTGGATGAAATCTGTAATTATGGTTGAAGTTTTTTCAGTAAAAAAAAAAATCTGGAGAAAAAAAAGTGATTGGCTCTCGCTTGCACAAAACTCCCAGCCAAGGGAGTTGTGAATGGCTGACAGGGCATTGTTATGCGGTTGCTAAGGTGTTCTGAGTGGTTTTAGCATTTTGCTATGCAGTTGCTGGGGTTTTCTGGGTGGTTGCTTCCTGGCCCAAGTCAAAAGAGCTCACCCCCCATGTCTCTACAGTCACGTACATCCTGTTAATTTTCTAAATTGACTGCTACAGTACAGTTAAATGCAGAAGTGAATCTTCTAAAATATAGATCCAAATGTGTAGTGAATATACATTATGGTACTCACAATCCTGTTCAATGATAACCACAGCAACATTTTCATGACAGTCAACTACAATGTCAACAATATTTCCTTTTTTCTTTTGGAAAATTTATTTTTTAATCAGTTTATATTAGTCCTCAACAGCCTTGATCAACACAATCTAAAGCTTGGTTGTTGTTGTTGTTTTTTTTGGGGGGAAATCAACAACAGTTTTGCCATGAGTATCTATACTAAATACTGAAACTGGTCACATAAAATCTTTTTTGTGTGCTGTTCCGTGTCACATCAGCGTACATATCAACCATCGTCCTTCGTCTGCCTGGGAACAAGAAGAGAGATTTATTTAAACTGTTAACAAAAAAGAAGCAGAAGGAAAAAAAAATTTGGAACGAGAAAGCGCCTTGGCCTTTGAATCATTTGAAGACTTGCCACCTACCAGAGGACAGTTGTACACACAGCTAGAGGATATAACTTCAGCAAAAGAGAATGACCTCTGTATGCCTCAGAGCTCCAAATCACACAGACCTTCATTTCTCCCATGAAAGACATCCCCGCTGCTTGGACTTCACAGCTGCCGAGCAACTCCATTGGAATATATTGGATTATTGGGAGAGCCGAGTGCACTGTGGAGTCTAGCATCGCTGGGGTTGATTTTAATGTTAATTTACCACTGCAGAGTGTCTTCGGTGATACAATGGCCTGAAAGAGGAAGAGACGTTCCTGTCAACAAAATCCCAAACAGCAGCGTGAGGTGGCAGACTCTGCTTTAGAACAGAAATAATCCTTCGATGAAATCTGAGCCCAATTCCCAGTCAAACTCTGTTAGCCCATTACACGGTATCAAAAAACAGTGTGCATTCATTTTTCTTTTCTTAGCATAATTTTCATTTTCAGGCGAAGAATAGCCCACTGGTGCTATACAGAACCGTATGTTCTTTTATTCAGAAATCTGCTGCTACATTCCATGTTCATACACTCTTTGCAACAATTTTGCTTCATTGGGATTCAATTTAGTAAAACGTGATTTCCTAGTTCACTTACTTAGGTGAGAATTGGGTTGGGATTTGTCGTAGTTCCACAGAATGGAGCTCTTGGATTGCAAATTCAAATCTGCTTTGATAAACATACCTCTGTATGTTCTTTTATGCTTATTCCTGCATAAAAAAACACACAAAAAAACTATTCACCATGCCTCAGCAGTTACTCAAATCAAATTAGTTTACAACTGGTAACAAAGTCAATAAGCATGTGCAGCAGATGACATGACCAATTACATCACTTTCCAGTCCCGATGTTTCATCTGAACAGACGTCTAACGGAAAACCCTATTGCTGCGCTGCTCAAACTTCGCGAATTGCATAGAATTCCGAAACGCCATAAGTGTTAATAAGGTAAATCTGAAGGAGTAGATTGTCTTTCCTCCCTCGCCTGGCCGTCCGCAGAATGAATTAGCTCTCACAGATTTGCCTGTGCTTTTGACGTAGAGCACCAGCGCTATAGTATTTCCAAAGAATGTCATATTGCAGATATGTGAAACTCCAAAGCCGAATATGAAGCCAAGAGCCAAGAAATGTCATTCCTTTGACATTGTACATATTTCAGTGGATTTTCATTCTGTCAGTTATGACTCCCCTATACATGCCAGGCAGCAGAAAGCCCACAAATTATTTAACTAATTTTTCAGAAATCCTATGAAAGCCCTTTCGCTTTTTTCGGGCCCCAATTAGTAACAAATCCAGCATAAAACTCACGCGCGTATCCAGTTACAATAATTGCTCTATTGACAAAAGCATGCCTGGGCCTTTCGGAGTGGATATTCTCTCTATGGTTTGCCATCGGGCAGCTGTTGAAAGGCTTGGTTGCACCTTTGAGTGACTGCTTGTCAGCAAAGTTCTCTGGTATCAGACAGAAGCCGAGCTCAGGTGACTGGGAGCCCGAACCATCATGAAGTCTTGCAGCGGGTCCCTGGAGCCCAGCTGCATTTCCTCACCATCACTCAACTCGGAAACATTTCATCCTTCGCTCCCTCTCACTCTCATTCCTCCCGGCAACCACCATGACTTGGTCTGACTCATAGTTTTGCGCTCTTTGCTTGAGGTCTCCAATCCCTGAATGTTTGGGCAAGAACTGTGGGATTATCGTCCTGTTTTTGAGACTCATTTATTAAAAGTCATCAAGTGCACGGCTGTCAAATCTTCAAGGACCTTTCAAATTAAATGTATAATGATTCCTTTTCTCTCTTGTGGAATATTGTCTGCTTTTGGAATATCACAGAGCATTAAACAATACCGCATGGTCTATAGAAAGCAGTCAAATACTGAAATATAACACTCCATCTCAGCATGCTGAACGCATGATCAATATGCAGCTACAATTCACGAACCAAGAAACTGATTAGCAGCAGTGTGAATTGATTGTTCCACACCCACACTGATCTTTGTATCCTGAGACCGTTCACTGCATGCAAGTTCTGTATAATTACTTACACTAATCTCCCCGTATGCATGCTGATCTTTATATATTTCCGAAGACCTCTCTGTTGTGATCTCTCCATACTCTGGCTGATCTCTGTTCACTCTTGCACTGATCTTTTTGCAATCTCAAAATACGTGTCTCCACACTGCTTCTGATCTCTCCATACTTGCGCCAGTCTCTCATATACCTGACACCTCCTGCGAAAATCCAAATATCAGGACCATCAAACTCACTCAGTACTCACTTTGATGGCTTAGATCTCTCCATACCTGTTCTGAACTCACCTTTGAGAGCTCATACCCAACACCTCCTGCATACAACCCAAAAAGCCAACAGAATCTTGAGGTTCTGTTGTCTCTCTCAGTACTCATCACAATGCCTCCATTCTTTCCATATTCTGATTTCTCCATACTTGTTCTGGTTCATCCGTTGAGAAATTATATGCAACACCTCCTGTGTAAAACCTGAAACGCCATCAGATCTTGCATCAATCCAAAAAGCCAACAGATTAATGGATTCCTGCTTTCACTCATTCAGTAGTCACTATGATGCTTCCATACTGCCTCAGATTTTTCCATACTCTGATCACTTCATGTTTGTTCTGATCTCTCCTTTGAGAATTTACACCTCCTGATACCTCCTGCTTAAAACCCAAAAGGCCAACAGAACCATATGCACAGTCCATATTTACATAGAAAACCAGTCTCTTCAATGATCACATTGATGCTTTTATACTTACTGAGATATTTCTCTATAGTCATTTAGATTTCTCCATACTCTAATTCAGGGGTCTCCAAGCTTCCTCCTGGAGAGATTTCAGCTTCAGTGTCAATCAAATGCACCTGAACTAGCTAATGAAGGTGCTCATTCTTACTTGATAATTTCATGCAGAAGAGGTTGGGTTGGAAATGAAGTCAAGGACTGCGGGACAGTTGTATCTCTTTATTAGAATTCACAAATCCACTCCTAAGGACTCATGGGATAGTAAGGTGTCCATCAGATGCATACTTCATAACTAAAGTCACCAATGTCTTTATCACCTGTTTTTTAAAGGAACACTCCACTATAAAAAACAGGCTAATTGACCAACAAGTTAAACAGTTGAGTTTTAACATTTTTTTTTACATTTTAAATAGGAGAAATATATAATCTCTTTTGTAATTTGCAACTAAAAGAACCAGGGATCAGCCGAATGGAATCAAAAATTGTAAAACCCAACTGTTTAACTATAGGGGAGTTGGGATTTTCAAAAATAGTAGAGTGTTTCTTTAAGTAAGTATGTGGTTTTGAACTTCTGTATGACCTATACTTTCTCATAGCATCTCTCTATGCTGTTTGATCATTCCATATTTACTTTGGTCTCTCATGTTTTTGTATTGATAGCCTATTTAAATGAATCCCTATTTCAATCTCTTCAAAATCCATACACTAATCTTTTCATAATTACCCAAGATGATCTCCCAGTATTTAATTCTTCAGTTTCAGTATTACATAGTAAAGGCATTATATGGAATTACATAAAAGTGAACGTCCTAATAGTTTTAAATGCTTTGTATAAGGCAAAGTAAAATAACCTAAACTTAACTGGTTCCAAAGAGGGTTACAGTACAATACAAAAACTATATCCAGTCATACAATAGGGGCTGCTCTGGGGTTCTCATTGGTCTCTGGTACCCATACAACAGAGTCTTAGATGGAAACAGTTTTTAATGAAATGACTCACATTTTAATGCTACTGTGGCTCCGCTTGAGTGGATCTAGCCATCCCTAGCCTAAGCAGTCTGGATCCTTTAATATACAGCAGGTTTTATTGCAGTCGCAATCTATACAGATCTGATCAATGGATTAAAAAAAATGTGATTTCTTTGGTCTGCTTTCACAACCCTCAAAATTCCTCTTGTCCCGAGCTTTACCAAACTGGCTAAACCCAGTTATGAAACTATGAGTTAAAGCACACGAGCATGCCACACTTCCTCCCAAACAAAAAAAAAAACTCAATGGGTATAACAAGCGGCTGTCAACGTGTGATAAAGCACCTGATCTGTGACAGACCGACCTTGTGATACACAGAAATGAGAAATGGATGTCTTTAACAATCACTGTCAGAATGTGAGCAGGAAGGTTGTGTAGATGTTGACTGGAGAAGATGCTTGTGGAAATACTCTGAAATCTTACAAATATAACCTGCAGTGCTAAAACCAAATGCAGTGGCAAACTGTAAATACAGACCTACTGTACTCTGGGAAATCATGTCAGCTCTTATTTTACAATAACCAACCTGAGGTGCATTTCCTGTAAGCTGCTATGCAAGATCTTGCGACCATATTTCTCTAAAGATTCTTTTGGGAAACACATTCCTGATCATTTAACAAATACCTGCAGGACAAAATAATCATACATCCCTTAGAGATAGCCCTTTTATTTGATGGGATCAAAAGTACAAAGACATAACGTAATGTCATGTTGTTTACAACTGTATGCTGCTATTAAAAAAAGGTATCCTACAAGACTGTTTGCAATATTACAAGTGATCTAAAGAGAGGACATTGAATGAAAATCGTTCCCTCTGCTTTCGCTCTCAAATCAAAGAACCTTCAGATTTGACATTAAAATATTTGGTTATCATGGTTGGATGTTACCAATGTCCAACCTGTGTAATAGGTGACATATTTGATTTAAGAGTGCATGCGTGCGATAATAATAAAAAAAGGTAACATTTCATAACAGGTAACACTTATTCGCTATTAACTATGACTTTTCCCTCAATAAATTCCTAATTTGCTGCTTATTAATAGTTAGCAAGTTAGTTGTTAAGGTTAGGTATTATCTATGATTACGGCTATAGAAAAAAGTCATGTAAAATAGGGCATTAATATGTGCTTAATTACTATTAATAAATGGTTATTATTCTAGTAATAAGCATGCTAATAAGCAACTAGTAAAACAACCCTAAAAAAGTGTTACCAAATACTTTAATGGTGCTATTTTACATTTAATTTAATTTATGTATTTATTTTATTTACTTTTTTTTTGACAAGAAAAACAAACAGCATATGTGAGGAAATGACCAAACCATTCTCACATTTTGGGTGAACTACTCCTTTAAGCAGAAAAGGCTTGATTTTAAATTAAAGAGAAATTAAACAAATGCCATGCCAGGCATACCCAACAGTGTCCTGCCAGCTTCACTTCTTCAAGCTCTCCAACAGATCCACCACTTAATAGATTCCCAGACCTGCTTGTAAATAACCCGAAATGTCCCCTAAACAAGATTTGTTAAATCAACTATACAGACCAGACAGAGAACATAATTAACATTTCTATCTGCTTTCCCCACGGCTCTTTTGCCCCATTAATCTGTAGAGGAAAAAAAAACAAAACATGTTTGGTCCTCGTCAGTGCTGCTGTTGTAACTGATTGCTCTCAATTCGTCATAGTCATAAAGATGTGTTAACAACTAGAATAACACTCTCATCAGTACCGTGCCAGTATACACTCTATAACCTGACCAGCATGTTGAATCAGTTCATAGTGCAAAGAGGAGCCTATCAGAGGAAAGGATTCCCCACTGTCACTTAGGACCGCAACCAATCAGATTACGGCTCCTTCTAGGGACGTCAAAGACGAGCCTGGTCTTTGCGAGACTTGTAATGGCTGCCGTGTTCTTCCAGCGGCTCGCAAATTGTCTTATCTCAGCACAATGGGTACATGTCAACAAGGTGGCATGGCTTAAAGGACAGTAGCAACATGACGAAACGACTCCCTTCTTAAAAATAAAGAGAGTAATTGATTATTGTATTCATCCTGTGCTATAAATACCAGCATACGAGTTGGCCCGTGAGGCAGAGGAAGAAGGGTAAAAGTGGCTTGCATCAGATACTCTCAGGCAACCCATGTGAAATATTTAAATGAAAGGAGTTTTTTCTAGTGCATAAGCTAATAGAAAAGCCTCTCTGTTGGCACCAGACTGTCTGACACAAACTCAAATTGATTCCTAATTGAGTTTGTATGGATTTTGATCCGGCTTTTGTTGGTTACATTAAGACCTGACCAGTCTCATTTTACTGGGGTCTATGTGGGCTCCAGGCAGCTCTGCACAGCGCACATTGGCTTACACCGCGAGTACTAAAACTGTTGGGGGGGGGCACGTAATGGAGGAATCTTTCCTCTGTTTTACTGGCCTGTTTCCTTTCTCTCACTGTGCTCTAGGCTCCTGATAAATCAAAGGAGATTTTACTAAAGGTGACAAAAGATGCTGTATTTTTTCTTCAGGCTGGTTGCCTTTTCTTGGAAAGGAGTACATATTTCACACCAGAAGGTTTTTCACTTGGGCTTCTGGTTTGATACAGCATTAAATGTGTGGAAAACAAAACTATAGAGTATATCGAGCTTTTGCCTTTGGCTTTCTGCACACGATGAAATGTAAAATATCTGGAGTCATTTTAAACGAAATTGGGATATTTTGAAAACATTTATCTAATTTGAAAGGAACACTCACTGTGCTAGAAAAGACTAAATACTCTACTATCTGAAAAAGAGGTGAAAGCCACTCAGGTAGAATATAAAGTCCAGACAATGAAGATGAACCAGCCGGCGAATTAGCAAAGTCTCTCTGGTTTATTCAAATGTCCAATTATTTGGATCAAAGGGAGTGGGGCAGCGGGCAGTGGAGGTAATTTAACTGTCTATTCAGCGGGTCAGCCGTTGGGGTGAGAGTAAATTAACACACTCTGTGGAGACTTGTGATTTTTTTTTCTTTAAATGGGGGACAATTTTTTTTTTTTTTGATAAAGCACCAAACGCATGGTGGACTTCTATGATTAAGAGAAATTATGACAATTTCCTCTATCATTAATTTATTGTGGTTTAATTTGTTTTTCTCACTCACTTTCTTTCTCTCTCGCTCTCTCTCTCTCTCACACACACACAACTAAAAATGGATTTTTGCTTTGTGAGGTACTGAAATAAAATATGTGGTCTTTAAAAGGAACAGACTGTGACAACGGGAGTATCTTACAGATATCGCTACTGATCGTATGCTTTTGTAAGCTTGAGGTGGTCTCTCAACATCTGGGACGATGTCAGCTATGACTAATAATGCCGCTACCGTAGTCCCGCATCTACGGTTTCGGTCACTTAAGTTTAAAATAAAACAAGTGTACGAGATAAAAAGCATGGCCCAACTCGCCTCCCCGAGCAGATCCCTGATCAGCCAAGACACACCAGCTGACTAAAATTCATTTTTGCTTCACCTCTCAGGTTTCACTGAAAGCATTAACAGGGCAGTTAAAGAGGATTTGGATTGAAGCCAGTTTCTCTGCTCCAGCCGCCCGCAGTGGCATCAACTCTCTGCCTATGGCACCTCTGAGAACAACAAGGTGCTAATTGTCGGGCGGTGATCAGAAGTTCTCGCAAAAGGGCCGGCAGCTGACCTCCACACCAGCTGTGATAAACGGCTTTGTAAACACCACCATAATGCAGAAGATGAGCTGGTGCCGGGGTGTGAAAAGTGTGACTATGAACAACAGAATGTGTCAGTATTTGTGTAAAAAAAAAAAGACTACAATAAAAGCAAAACAGGTCAGAATGAATTTGCTCCAAACAAAACTCCAAACATATTCTTGAGAGTGTATGGACCATATTCTTTTGGATTGACAAATATTCTAGTTACCTTTCAATAGCCAATGTTAACTTGGCAAAAAGGATTTCCAGCCTCTGGTTTTGGCCTACTTCACTCTAACATAGATTAACAGCTGAATAATGAAACTGAAACAGCAAAAAGGTGCGAAAGGTGTGTGAGAAATCACACGTCAATGCTCCAGACACATTCAAATACCTCAAGACCTCCCCTGCTAAGAGCTTATAGGGTTCCATTTGGAACGCATAAAACAATTTGTATGCTTCTTCACTAACAAAAAGCAAGATATTTCTGTTTCTAAAATTTAGCTGGCTTTTAGAAGTTCCAGCTGAATGAGTAATTTAAAGTCGGATGTAATTTTACTTAAACAAGCCAAACACCCTGCCTTGTTAAAAAAAAACAAATCTAACCAAAATAGAGAGCATCTAATAAGTGCAGAAATACAGCACAATGATTTTCCACACATGCACTCAAATGATCAGTCAAATCTTGCAATTCTAAATATAAAGTCAAATGATCAAGTGACAAAAGCCACTACAGTGCTAACACAAATAGAAATTCCCCAGTAGCTCAACGTGAGTGATATCAATGCCTTTGTGCTGTTTCCCAGGTGAGAGATGGCTCTGAATCAGAAATGAATTGAGCACAAAGAGAGTGGGAAAAAAATAAAAAAATAAATAAATAAAACTTGTGCATTTCTCATATGTGTAAAATGGCACATTCAAACCGTTTTTCATTCAGAGAGATAACAATAACTTCAGACTGCAGTCTGATAATGAAATTGGAGTCAGAATTGAGCTACCAAATGAAACAAAACAAGATTTTGTTGTTTGTGAGTGTTTGTGGTTTCTGGTAAACTACAGAGATGGAAGGAAATTAACCCATTTAATCCCAGTGTGACCGTCATTTTTTTTTTCATTTATGAAGCTCTTAAAACCTTACTGACTGATGTTTTAGTGCACTTCCTGCAAATATGGAATAAATAAAGGGTCTTAATTAAAAATGTGAAGTTTTACACAATTAGTGCAAATTATCATATGACCAGAGCAGTTTATTTCCTGTTTGCGCCGTGAGAAAATGTTACTGCATCAAAGCTCCAAAACTAAGAGCTATATGTTAACATAAAGATATGACATAGATTGCTGGTACATATTATCTTTAGGGTGTCTAGTATTAATATATGAATTCACATATATTTATTTTTGTTAAGTGTGATCACAGAGTGGAAAAAATCTTGACGGTCACAATAGTGACCGGTGGGAACTTAGCAAGACAATACAACTCCAATGGCAGTTTCTATTGAATTTTATTTTTATTTATTTGTTTATCTCACTGTTCCTATCAATGTGCACAAGTTTTTTATGCATAATGCAAAACGTAGAATGTGATCAAATAGTTTAAAATAGCTGTGCTAAGATATATAAAAATGAATTTTCAATGCAAAAAATGTGATGTTCATTTGATGCTTTATACCACCGGTCACAATTGTGACCAAAAATAAAACGCACTTTTTCACACACTTTGCCAAAAAAAAATCCAAAAATAATTATTGATTATTTTAAAGGGTTGCTAATGAAGCATTATTTGGATATCATGTCTGGGAATAATTTGGGATTAAACGGGTTAACATATAATACACGTTACACACCACACACATACTATTCTAATTATAAAATATTTTTACATAACAGAGATTACAAAACCAGGGGCTTTGGTTTTTAGTGTTCCAGTAAATATTGCAGATATGTGGTGATGCCTGGTTCATTTAAAGCCCATTGCATTCATTTATTAAACGTTACCTTTTGCTTATTATACTGAATCAAATTCCATACTTACTCATAGATTTTAGATTGTCATCCCTGAAACTGAATAGAATAGAAACATTTCATCAAACATTGTGATTTAATTTCACCAAATCAATTCTGAGTGTGGGACATAGTTGTTGTTTAATAAAGAATATTAAACATCATCCCTGTGAATTTAATATGACCATTCTATATGACAATCAGTGTAAGTGAGTTTTAACCGAGTGGAGATCTCTTAGTCAATATACCCATAGCGAGGGAGGGATCGGTTGTGGATTTTTTAAAGAAGTCTTTTAAACTACAATCATATCTTAGATAATAAAAACCAATTGCGTTTGGCCCATAAAGAGGTTTATCTTTGCTGGTCACAGTAGCCTGCAGGGACAGGAGAGTTAACAGCATGGAAAAGAAGCAAATGGTGGAGAACATCTCTTAATCTGTTCCTACTCGTCCTTAAACGCTGTAAAATCTTTCACCATTGATGCGTTCAAGAGTCCCAAGATTAAAAAAAAAAAAAAAAAACACCATCCCAACTGTGTGCATTTCAGATAAGAAATGCCAGGCAGTTTATGCTTCAGTAATCCAGTGTTTCACAATGCTAGGACGATGAATATTGAAGATAATTCTGGTAAATGGCTCTGTTGCTCCCCCCCCCAATAATATTACATTACAGTAATCTAGCATATGTTTGGATCTTTGCTCAACCAGCACCTATACAAAAATATGAAATATGTGTCATCATTTCCTCTTATTTCCAACTTTCACCTGATCTGAAGCTTTATGAAAGGTTGCCACAGGCATCATAAATGTATAATGCATTTATTTTTAAATTCCCTCATATGTTTTTACTGTATATAAGTCACACAATAGTTTTATGTTAGAAAAAGACATTTCAGTAACGCTTTATTTCAGGGTACCTAATCTTAGTTGGTTATTATCATGTGTATTGATAAAATATTAGCTAAGTAGTAATTAAGCACATATTAATGCCTTATTCTATATCCCTAATCCAACACCTTAACCTAACCACTACCTTACTAACTATGAACAAATATCAAATTTCATTAGATAAAAATTGCTCCCTATTCTAAAGTGTTACCGAATTGTATTTTGTTTATTCAAAAGCTGACAAATTGGACAAAATTACTGAGAAACGTCTAGGTTACCTATTGTAACCCCCGTTCCCTGATGGAGGGAACGGAGACGTATGTCGTATCGACAGACTGGG
>JAUCMT010000013.1:3622094-3643076 GCA_032357475.1 Enteromius thamalakanensis | reverse complement strand
TTAATTTAATTTAATTTAATTTAATTTAATTTAATTTAATTTAATTTAATTTAATTTAATTTAATTTTATTTTATTTACTTTAATTTTATTTTATTTTATTTTATTTTATTTTATTTTATTTTAACACCTACGAATAAAACAAATAAATGAACACAAATACTACTAAGCACATATCAATATATACAGTGTTGTAATATGAGCAATCACATTTTTTCTTTTATTTATGGACCAGACAAGTTCATTTGAAAAATCTGAGCTGAAACTAAAGCATGTCATTAGCTGGCACCACCAAACTGCAGAAAACGCAACACATCACTCACATGGCTCAAATCACATTAACTCTGGCTGTTCACGGCACAGGAAGAGCTCACATACCCATCTCCTGCTGTTCCTGTTGGCTGTCTGTGGAAATAGGACAGGAGATGGCACTTATAGGGGGCTGTATGTCACCAATTCTGTGCTATGAAGTCATACCTGAGCTCTGGTGTCACCTCAAAAAACCAGGCACACCATCTGAGAATTTGAAAATGCTTTTCATATATTTTAGGATGAAGTCTGTGTAATCCCTGTTTGTTTCCCATTTTAGATCTACAGGGAAAAGCTCTAAAAATGCAAGCAATAAAAGACCTTTATCGCCTTTTTTAGAGCTTTACATTTATGCAAATGTCAAACTGGCATACATGGATTCCAACATGCGATATGAAAAGCATTTTGAAATCTAGGATGACAAACCGAGTGTAAATCCTTTGAAATTAATATTACTGCATGCAATTTAGAGCTGTTTATATGTTAATAAAGAATAAAACCAATCACTCTGCTCTGCTTTAAAATTTGAATGCCAAAGACGGTCATGCGGCATTTAAATTTTTTACCAAACCCTTTTGTACTCAACCAAAGTAAAATATTAATCATGTCTTCTTCACAGGGGATAGTTTTTTTTTTTCTTCTTGTTTTTCTTTTCACCATTAATTGGGGAATCTCTGTTACACAAGCAGTGTAAAATTAATTTCGACTTCATTGCCTGGAGCTTCGATCAGGTTTAAAGCATCAGTGTTAGAACCCCACGCGCCTAACAGGTTATCTGCCTAATTACAGTGTTGGAGAGGTTGCACGGTTAAAAATTTAAGAAGCTCCATAACCTCTATTTCACCCTGTGTGTGTACAGGACCCCTGAGACTGTGTTCGCTCGCTCCTTCTCCATTAGCTCATGTCTTCATGCCCAGAGGAACTCACCGTGGTGACAGGCAGCCCTGGATTGCTCTAGCTGCAGGGCGGAAAGGGTTAGGCTGCGCTTTCCACACCATGCGCCCCTGCAATCTCCAGCTGAACCAATATTAACAAATACTGTAAACCACAGGGTGTAAGGATGGTCTTGGTTCTTTTAGTGCGCGCCTTAACCTTCATCTGCATTTTTTTTGCTCAGCTTCAGATCCAAATAAACACCATGAAACATGTTAATCTATACAATCTCAGATATTCGAGGAAGTCACCTCATAAGAATCGCAATAAAAATAATTCAAATGTCTTTCTGTTGCAAAAATAGATAGGGTGAAGGAACACGAATATGAGTTTGCAATATAGACACCTCATTAATAAGGCAGTGGACTGTTCTCATACTGGCTTCATCCGAGACAAATGTGTTGCTTCTAGGGATTAGTTTCAGCATTATAGACAAGTTACAGATATAGCCCTGATTTAATCGCCATTGAGACTGTCATATTCCCAACTTTATCTCAGTGCATTGGAAATGAAAGATGACCTCTTGCACATACTGAAATCAATCATCCTGACAGACATGGCTCTAATTCTTTATAACCTCATATCAAAACCTTGGAATTATTCCACTTCTTTTAATGTTGATGAGAAATATTTTCATTTTCATCCAGCTAATCAGACTTTTCATCTGCAGAGAGGGAAAATTAGTATGAGAGTCCCAAATCTCACCTCAAAAAAAGAAAGAAAAAACACACAGGAGTGCCAAGAATTTTAAAATGTCTTGGTAATGTCTCTAAAACATCATGATTTTGAAACCTTCTTTAGATCGTTAAACATTTCCCAACCAAAGAATCATTACTGAAGCATAAACAGCATGTATTAATACACGGGAGAAAAGATAAAGATGCATCCTGAGAAGGTTAAATCACCTCTGGCTCAGGTAAAAGACTGAAGTGAATGTGTAATTTTTGGATGTAAATACTTTTTCGTTTTCAGCTTAACATGCAGAAAGAACTCTAAGCAAGTCATTTGTAGGTTAATTCACAAAAAAAACTGTCAACGCTGGCTCTGTAAAACTGTCGAAATATAGCACTGTTTGTTTAAGAATCCTGACCTGCCTGACATAGCAACAGGCTCAGCCAATGGCGTGAGTTTGGGGTGGGCGTGTTCAGGAATGTTTGAAAACATTATTTTTCCAATTCTGTTTGGTGACAGAAGTGGTGCAAAATTCAAAGTGAAATGCACAAAAAAGTGTTTTGCGATTTGTGATGTATTTCCAAGGGTTTAGTTCTTCTAAAAGAATAGAAAGGTATTTGTACACGTAATCGAAAGGTAAAATGTACATTTTAAAATGAAGATGTCACATAATTTTAGGTACCCTTAACTATTATGTACTTGCATTTAAATTAAGCGTTTGATACAATGCACTGATTGTGTAAATTAGTCAAAGACGAAAAAAAAAAGTGTAATACTGCTTTAAATTATTGCCCCCATCCCCACCCTCCACCCCAAAAGTAGAATAATAACAATAAAAATCAGTTTAAATTAATTGCAATTTAGTTTTAGTTTTTTTCTGAGCAATAAAAAAAATATATTTATAATTAATATATTAAATGATGATTTATTCAAATTAAAATTGTACGTTTTTTAAATTTGCCAATATATTCCATGTTTTGCCCATTTGTTTAGTAAGAATTTTTTTTTTTGTAAGAATATTTTATAAATTATAATATGTACAAGTCAGAATAAACATGCTGTTTAAATTTTTTTTACATAAATATTATGTTACACTGAATGACAACTGAACAATTTTTTTAATTATCTGTACATTTTATTCTCCAAAAATGTATCTGAAACCTTAAAAAGCAGGCACTTTTCTTACATTAAATGTGCTTTCTATGGAAATAAAATTCTGTAAATTTCTTTTAATGCGGACATCTTAATGTCTTACCGACATGCATGCTTTTCTATTGTACTTTTAATAATTCCTTAGCTATATGTAGTTACATTTGCAATTACATTTGTAAGTACCCTGTTGACCCATCCCTTACACCTACCCATACCAGCAACCTTAACTGTGTCCCACCTCAATAGCAGCAAAAGTGTTTTGCAATACACAATAGGTGCATGATACTTTTTGATCTAAGCACATAGTAGTTAAGGCCAGCTATTAATTTTGTGACCAAAATAAATCGCTTCCAGATTTTTCATTTTATAAATCAAGTTATAAAGAAAGACACTGTAGGTCTACATGCTAGTAGCATTTGCTACATTGCTGTGAATGTGTTTTTTGTTGAACAGTCTAAAATGAATATGTTTCTCCAGGGCTTTAGAGCAGCCATGGGCACCAAAATGAGAACAAAAGTGGTTTTGGATGAGGGTGAAAGCCTGTCAGTGAGAATGCACTCAAAGAACCGATATCATTCTCCAAATACGCTTAGACAAGGGTGCAACAGGCCGTCTGAGGACTCTGCCAGTCAAACCTGGGATGTAACTTCAACAGGAGAGTTTTATTTTCCTGTCACATTCAGTATTCTAAAGTAAATTTTGCTCTTTGAGTTGTGACATTGACTGTCCTTCAGCAGCAAGGCTTTTAGTGTTGGTTACAAATTCTGTGGTGGCCAAAAAACTTCAAATGTGAAAAAAAAAACTGAAGCCATGTTAAGATTTTATTGCAGTGGGTTTCATATCACTTCCCAATCTTCAATGATGTGAGGAACTTTTAATGGGCTAACATAAAACTCACAAAGACGACAAATTCTTTCCCCAAGGTGAGCGATTTCTAATGGTATTCTCAATAATTCAGAATCTCAATAATATCCCAGATTAGAGCCACTCACGATCTGAATATGAAATATAATTGAATTAATAATAAATGATTGAACAAGACAAAGAAACACTGAATTTCAATGAGACGCTGTCACTGCAATGACATTTTTTTGATGGCTTCAGAGTAAACTTCTGTTAAAGGGTGACATTCAGAAGTGTGAGACATTACAATTCTAAAACTAAATGAAGGTAAATCTGTTTTATTTATAAAATCTAATACGTCTAAGACAAAAAGCACACAGCAGCAAAGAGAGGCTAGAGGATAAAGATGGGCCATGGCTCTCTAGCTAGGTTATTGATTCTGTAACTCAACTGGTAGAGCATGGCGTTAGCAATGCCAAGGTCCTAGGTTCGATTCTCAGCAATGCCAATGTGGTCTAATTAGTATTCTATAGGAATTTCTTCATACAGTAAAGTTTTAGTGCACATAGATTTGCTTAAAATATCAATATCACTGAGAGCATCTAAACAGTCAATTCCTGGAGAAGCTTTGAGGTAGATTTTTATTCAAGGGATTCATGTTTGCTTTTGTTATATCTATATATATTAACTGAGATTAATAGTCCCACCTCATTTAATATGGCCTTAACTGCTGTGTACTTACATTTAAATTAATTTGATACAATGTACTTATGGTGTACATACGTTTTTACATATATTTTTAAAATACCTATATATAGTTACATCTGTATTACATCTGTATTATTATTACATTTATAATTACACTGTTGACTTCAACCCAGTCTCACGGCAGTTCGTGATGTAGTCACGAAATTTAATTTAATCTATTTATTCATTTCAGGGACATGCTTATTTCGTTATTTTCCTAAGTCCAGAATGTTTCTTAAACTAAGATTCCATTGGATGCATCTTAGTTTAAAAAACGTGCTGGACTTACGAAAATAACGAAATAAACGTGTCCCTGCCACAAATAAATACCGTGAGACTGGGTAGATACCTTATACCTGTCCCTAACAGTACCTGTATCCCTCAATAGCAGCAAAAGTTCTTAACAATACATTATGAGCTCAATAAGTGCATTATACTCATTTGTTGAGGAAAGTACATAGTTAAGTCCACGTAAAATAATATAATCCAACTATACAGTCCCACTTTATTTTAGGTGGCCTTAACTATATACTTACATTTTTATAAATCATTCGGTACAATGCACTTATTGTGCACATACATGTTTTTACATTGTACTTACATTTAAAAAAAATAATTATGTTATTACCTCTGTAATTAATTTCTGTCATCACATTTTTAATTTATTTTTTATTTTTTGTGCCCATCCTTTACACCTTATTCTGCTGGCTTTGCATTGTCCCTTGAGCCGTATATTCCTTGACAACAACAACAACCTCAAAAGTAATTTACTCTGGTGCTGTTAAAAAAAAAAGTACAGCTGAAGAAAAGTCATTAGCTCTTGCCTGGCTCACAGTATTATAAGATTATTATGAACACAAACACTTATACATCTCAGAAGTTAAGTTTTAGAAGCCGTTAGTACTTCTTGCACATGAATATAAAGTACATTGATTGTATTGTATACTGATCTTGTACATTTCAGTACATTTTCGGGGAAGCACCCGATCACATGAAGCTAGCGAGAGGTTGAGGATCCATCACTAAGAAAAGAACTGCTGAGGAACATTAAAGTGATTTGCTTTGCTTGCGATCCTCTGACTTAAAGGGAGTTTTGTTGGCGTCTCGCTGTGCAGGCACATCTGATTACATGAATAGAGGCAGGTAGTTTCCTTTAACATATGTGGCCTGGACTGTAACATTAACCTCCTGCAGCTCAAGCCTGCTGCTCTCGACAAGGCACGGACGGAACGGGGCGAAACCAAACTCTGTCCACGTGCTTATAAATAATCAAGGACTTTGTGTTTGTAAGACTTTAAATAACCGAGAGTGCCATTATCATGTGGGGTCCGGTGTCTTATCAATGGCTTTAAGTATTTGTTTGACATTTGGAAGGTGTCACTCGAGCAGAATGGCAACTAATGGCATTGGATTATACAGTTATTTTCACATTTTAAATTGGACTGAAAAAGCCAATCAGTGCCATTGCATTCACATATGATTAATGTCTTGTGAACAAAGTTAAATGGCGGTTTAAGCGGATCATGCGTGGCCTCATCTATTTTCTACATCTCATTATTTCTGCCGTGTGGCGGCAGTTTGTGTTGGTTTTCTGGAGTGCGTTCTTGTGTCCAGAAATACGGATGCATTTTTCACCATTTAAATAGCAACTGATTATTATGATATATAAGATATTTTGTAAAGGAGGTTGCAATTGAATTTACTGCACATTTCATTTTCTTGTTCTTATAGTTGACAAGACTTTCTGCTGCTAACCCATTTCTGATCAGAGAATGTGGTGTGGATGAAGCTGGTAAATGATGGTGTAGTGCCCTCTACTGTTAAGTACATGTTCAAATTAGTTTACTCCATGAAGAATAAAGCCTTCAAAAAGAGAGAATACGATGGGCATTGTTTAAAAGGGGTTTAATTGGACCACAGCATGCACGATTTAGAGCAAAGCAGACCTTTAGAGTTCTTGCCTTTAATTTCTCTAGCAAAAACCATTTAGCTAAGGAACTGTCTTTGTGATATCTTCTTTTGTCAGCTAAATATACTTAGCTCATGCCACGGACACGACAGAGGTTAAAGGTAGTAAAGAATGTCAAGAAAAAGGTTAAATCGACAGACTGATCACTCTTCTTTGTAATTGAGCATTCTAGCATAGCATCTGCCTTCATGTGCATATGTAGCACCAGTCTCATGCTGTATTGTAGATTCAAATGCTCATCTGCATGTCATTTTCACAGATTATCATACATTAACATACATTTCTGATTTTCTCCATTGAAAAAGAGCAGAGCAGATATTCTCCATGCTTACATTTCTGTTCTGAGCCTGGGGATCAGGGTGCCAGCGTCAGCTACAAATTGCACCATCACCATTCACTACATCACTAGTTCATGGGACGTTTTATTGTATTTATTGTTTAGTATTTGTGTTCATTTAAACTCCTGTTCTTAAGTTTCGTTTTGTAGAACTCTAATAATGGTTTTTGTATAATCCTGTGCTATAGACTATAAAAGACTACATTGATTTCAACCATTTAATCATTCATTTAAAAGTCAAACATTTAATTAAAGACAGTTAAGTGGAATGCATAGTAAACAGTTAATAATTATAATAATAATAATATTAATAAAATATGTACTACGTAAATTAAAAGTATTTTTTTATGTTTTTGAAATGTATACTGTATATACACACACACACATCAAATACAATAATAGTGTCAGATATTATAGTAATTTGAAAAAAAAAGAACTGTTTTCTTTTCATTATTATTTAAAATGCAATGTTTTCCTGTGATGCAAGTTTCCTTTTATGTCACATAATGTCACACAATGTCACATAATCCTAAACCAATTCTCCCTATTAACTTGTTGTTTATTATGGCCTATTATTAACAAATTGGCTGTTTATCCTTATGCATATAAAGCCTGTAAGCCGTTACCTATAAAATACCTAAACTTGATAATAACAAACAGCAAATTAGGAGTTAGTTGAGGCAAAAGTCATAATCACTTTTTAATAAACCTTAAAATAAAGTGTGATGAAATAAGAAAAAAGAACCACTGACCACAAACTTAAATGGAAGTATATTTAAATATTAAGAAAAATTTATAATCCAGTAGTAAAACGATAGAATCATAAAAAAATTCTTACAATAGTGCCAGATTGAAATTGTAAAAAAAAAGAAAAGAAAAGAAAAAAGGTGTGTGTGTGTGTGTGTGTGTGTACATACTCAAGGTAATTAACACTTTATTGCTCACAATTTCCAAGTTAACTGTGTTTTTATGAACTCGTGTAATTGATTTGGAGGCTCTAAATTCATGCTGTCTATCTATCTATTATCTATCCAGCCTCTGGGGTGACTGATTTAGAATCTTCTACAGATTCTTTGAAACATTTTCAGGAGTTCACCTCATTTTCCCCCGAAGGGTCCTGCAGTGTTAAACCAGTCTTTGAATAAAACAGCTTGCCTGAGGCTCATTTATACTGTATGCTAGAAATGCATTGAGACTTTATGACATGAATGATATGAGCTGATTATGGCCAACTCCTGCAGGATGTTTAAAACCAATTATGGACCACTATGTGTGTCCTTAAAACTTTATAAATCGACTTTAGATAGGAAAAGGCTATTTCAGATAAGACTTCTACCTATGCACAGGGATGTATTAGTATATACTGTGTATATCTATTTTTTATTTTTTGGAAGTGAAAATAACTTCCCATGATTAAACCCAAGATTATTGAGTTTTAGTGCAATATGTCAGATTACATAAATATAACTAATATATTATTATTATTATTATTATTATATATGTTTTTAAATATCTTGTCTTTTCAGCACCGCTCTTTTCCTGTTATTCTTTTACAATATACATATAAATCATCTGGGAAGTAATTTTTGGTAAGATGTCATGTAATGTTTTGGGATAATGTTAACATCAATTTCTGTTTATTCAATATTTTTTTTTAGGCATACAGTATCAAAATGAAAAACCCCCATGAACGCTTAATGAAAAATTACACATTTTATCTCTATAAATTCATTGTAGTCTTTTTTATTTTTTAGTCACTGTGAAAAATAAAAGGTTTATAAAGTAAACTGAAAACTGAAGAGAAATGCCTCCTTAAAGCATGTTGGTTTAAAAAAAATAAAAATACAGAACGCAGCACAACTTAAATTATTAAAAACTTGTAGGCTATTGATATTATGTTAGATGTACTGTATGTATTGATAAATTATAGTTAAACACTATATTTCATACATCCTGTATTTTGCTGCTCTTTTGAAATAACAAGAAAATATGCTGCTGCCTCCGCAAATAAGACCACATATTTAAAGTACATTGCAGTATAAACAGATTCTTCTTTAGTTTTTGCAGTAGTTTGGACACCTGGCTTGTTTTCCCTCTGAAACTTTTCCAGTCAAGTTACTAACTGCAACAACACCTGCACAGACACCATAAACCCACACACTGCAAGGTTTGAAGTTCAGAAATTCTTTTTGTTTATGTTTCACGAAAATCTGCAAGGCAGAAGCAAAAGAACCAACAGCAAAAAAAAATAAAAAAGACCAAAAGCAGCACCGCCGATTGTTCTTCTTTGGTCTGCTTGGACTCACGCACATACTTTATAATAAGCATTTTACTATTATGCCTTAATTAAAGGGGCCAGTGTGAGAAGTGAGAGCAACTGCGCACATCCAGCTGATGAAATTCTCCTGACATAACTGAATTGGCTAATGATGGTCTGATTCATATGCATGGATAATGTGCTGTATCTGGGTCACCTCATTAGCCTAGTTTTGATCACCTAAGAATGCCAGATGATTATGCATCCCACCTGTGAGTGTCTATAAACACCAACAGTGCGCTAAACAACTCTTTCACCTGAGCACAGAGGCTCGAAGTGAAATCGCATCTGTCATCATAAGAATGAATTAAGATACTTTAACCCTGAGGAATAAATCTAAAGGAGCCCCTTAGAAGATAAAACATGCTATAAAGCTGTGACAAGCTTTCAACAGGCGTCTCACATCACCAGAGTATCACAGAGAGAATAGCACGCAATAACTCACTCGACCGCATGGCAAAAAAAAAACAACGGCCTGGCGGATCACGTATCAGACATGTCCTACATGCTTTCCTCAAGTTGCCATCCTAATGACAGCTGTGCTTTAATTAATCACGCTGCACAGATTGATTTAAATAAAGCCTGCTGACTTGTTAGCATACAAAGAAAGGAGTGTACCTGTTTCGGCAGACGACTCTCTTCAGAGAGGTAGAACTGCTTGGCGCATGCTACATTAACCCCTGGAAATGATTTGGCTGCAGTGAGGTTACGATTAATCTTTGCAGTTTCTCTGAATCATTAAAAGATGGATGGCGATGATCAAAAAACACTTTCGCTTTATTTACATATTTCATCATCATCATCAGAGACTTGGATTCTAATCAGACGCATCGCTCAGAACCTTTGACTAAATTAATTGATTGCGGTTCAGCAAAAGCGAGGGAATCTGACCTGTCGCACAAAGACAGTGTCACACTTTTGCTCATTTGATTAGTGAGTGTAAAATTTCATTTTGAGTATATCAGCACTTCATATAGCCTATAGTGTTATGTGAATATAATATACAATCTATACGGGTCTATATTTTTTACATCCTAAAACATTACTCATTATTACTGCTATTGTTTTGTCATTTTGTTTGTTTACGACATCCTAAGTAGCCACATTGATATTAGTCGTTAATAATAGTGGACTTTTATCTGATTCTTAAATGTTTACATGCACTTTTACTTGCACATGTGGACTATTCTGTCACTTAATAATAGTAAAATTAAAAAAAATAATAAAAGTTTTAGTTTTTTTTACATACAATATGAGTGTGCACTGTATATTTATATATAAATATGAAAACAAGCATTGCTATATTTAAGAAAAAACATGTTATGTTTATGCATTAAATATGTGTATATATAATATAAATCTAATAATATAAATTTACACCGAATGTTTGTCCATTTTTTGGTGTTGGGGAATGATTCATCGGTATTTAAAAATAAATTTTCTTGTATCTTTGATGGCACAGTGAGAAACTGGCCAAGAAATTATGAGCAAATATGGCATATTCGGCAAATGTACAGTGCAAGTATCCACATCACAGCTCAGTGTTTTTATGTTTTATGTTTCAAAAATTTTGGCATCCTACTCTGTGTGACTCTTGCATGGCCATGTTAGAATTTTTCTTAAACACCTCAGCGAGTGAATCTAAGTTTGATATAACGGAATAAAATGTAATACAAGACATCTTACCGATATCAAGTGATTTAGTTACCGTGACTATCCAGAGTGAAAGTTTCGTAAAAGGCCCAAACGAAAACGAGTTTATATTAGGTTAAACTTTAAATTAGGTAACACTTATTCTCTATTAACTATGAGTAAATTATTAACTACTAATAAATTTCTTATTCTTATTAAGTTTAGGAATTGGGTAGGATTTAAAGGTACGTACACAGCAGTTAAGGCCACTTAATATAAAGTAGGACCAGGTGAGAAATCGTTTGGCTTAGAGTTACTTTCATATAATTATGCATATTGTTATTACAACATATAAAAAGGACATCTTCAAGTAGTGTTAATAATGTATCTTTACAAGTTGTTAAGCACTTTTGGGGCTGTGAACAAATAGACTTGTGTAATGAGCTACAAAATAATAATTAGTTTTTTTAAATAATAAAGTGATTTTCTTCTCCTTTCCATTCTCACTTGCAAAGTTTTAAAGAATGAAAGAGAAGTTACTACTGTATGAAAGAAAGTTTGACCCCTCTAAACTAAATTGAGCAAAAGTCAGAGCTGAACTTCTTCCCAAGGCAGTAGAGTACGTGAGTCAGCATAGTTACATTTGTTGGAAAGATCTTCGCTGTAAATCTCTCCATCCCAGAACTCCAACCCTGAACCAACAGCAGCAGCTGGTCTGAGGGTTCATCTGATCCCTCTCAAATCATCCGCCCTGATAAAATCTCCCACAACATACAGTACCCACAAAACCCACTGGCAGAACACTGTATCTCATTGTATTTTCTGCTGTTTTTAATAGAAAACAAAAATGAAGAATTTGCAGGTTTCTGAGAGCTATAAACTTTCATTTAATCACTCTTAAGATTTGTGCAAAATTAAAATTGAAATATAAGTGTAAAAAAAAAAAGAAAATCAGAAGACACTTTAGCCCGTAACTGACCGTTCTGTGATCATTTATTCAGAAATAATGAATTAAGTGCTTTTTTCCCTCACTCTTCTCTTCCTCGTTTAATAAATATAGACACCAGAGCAACGGTAAAATGGTCGGCGCACCGCTGGCAGCCAGGCTCGTCTTTGTTTTCACATTGATGACCGCAAAGTATTCATGAGAGAGTGCATTCAATACCTCTCAGGTTACAATTACATAAGACACAAGACATCCATTATGGCCACTGTCCTGCCTCACCACAAATTATCTCCATACAAGCAGTCTCTAATGGCCTGCTGTCAGAGAAGAGTTTCAAACCATTAAGCAATTTAAAAGGAATCCGAGCAAACAGAGATAAATCACATTCAGTCCTCTAACAGGGCCGTGTGTTCACAATCTGGAGAAATAGGTAGAGTAATAGCGCAAATGCCTTCAAGACGATAAAAAAGCATGAACCAAAGAGCAAGGATATTAAGGTACGCTTACAGGAAGACAGACATATAGATACGTGTCTATACACAATAAATGCATACAGTTTCATCCTGAATTAATCATTCTTATGAAAAGTAAATTCATAAAATAACATAATGTTCAACAGCGAAAGTAAAGAAAGAAATGATGGAGTGTGTGTGATTTATTATGTACTTAAAATCTACTTTATATATATATATATATATATATTTTATAAATTCATCAGAAAGGGTGAAATTTTTGAAGTCTGAGTTTGAAGTTGAAGTAAATTGTGGCCTTGTGATAAAAACTCCTATGACTTTCACATTTAAAAGATTCTATTATGTTATTTTATTAGTGCAAACCAATGCTGTCTGGCTGACTCATTGTCATATTAAAACATATTTTGAATAAGCTCATTTAATTTAGATATTCATTTAATTTAGGTACAACATACTTCTACTAAAATATCTGTAGAAGTAATAACAAACTTTTAACAATTAAACTTCTGGACAAATCCCCACGCAGTGTCCATAATCTCTTTAAACTGGATTATATTGTCCTGTTGTTGAAGACAATTGCCCTCCCTCTGTGCTCTCAACAACTATTGAATCATGCATTGACAAACATCCAGTGGAATAATCACGCAGTCAGTCTTGATTAAAGATTTTTGTATTGTTTAAATTGGAGCAGCAGGCCCGGGTCAGTGAATATTTGATTTAGGAATTTGAAATAATACACAATATTCAGGCAGTATGTGGGATTTCAGAAGAGTACGTCTGAAGTGAGCATGTCCGCACCCCATGAGGCTGGATCTCTTCAATCGGTCGCAAACTGGATTATCCCCTGCACTCCTAACACTGAGTTTAGAAGTTTCACACATAATTTGTTGTAATAAGCATTAACTCAGTGGTGGCTACAAGGAAGAGAAAAGAAGCAAAACGCAGAGGAAGGAGAGAGAGAGGGGAAAGAATAATGAATAAATTAGACACGCAGCAGGCTCGCCTTTCGCCAGAAAATTCAGTTCTCCTCAAGGAACCGCAGGGACACCAAATCATTTTTCTCGCACTAGCACTGAGGCTGATCAGAAACTACATGCTTGACATGCTAACACTGCTACACCTTGTGAGCAAAGGTTGCTGGTGATGGCAGAGGCCGCCACATCGCTCGGTGTCAAAAGTGTCACGCCGTGACGAGTTTCATAATATCTTGGCTTCATTAACCCACAATTTGCTGCTTGTTCTTGTTTCGCCGTGACAGCAAGCGACTTCATAACAGTAGCAAAATTGCTAATTCAGCACTTTTGGCGATGCTAGATTCAAACTTGTAACTTTTTAATGGTGCCATGTATTTTTTAAGAATAAATATATAATTGAGTTTTACAATCAGGGCAGTTTGCCAAAAAAACAATGAGAATCTTAATAAGTTTGTTACCATTAAACATTAAAGTTGAACAGATACATTACACCTAATGAACATGGACATTTTCATACTTATTACTGACTTATTAACTGTGTATTAACAATTATATTGATGCCTTATTCTTATTATAGATCCATTAACCTAATAACTATCTTATTAACTATTAATAATTACTTAAATTATAATAATTAACTATTAGGGATGCAGAACAAGGGCCATGCAGAATAAGTTAATGTGCATTAATATGCACTTTATAAGTACTAATAAAAAGTCTAGTGCTGTTAATGTTGTGCTAGCCAATATGCATGCTAGAATTAGCTTTGAATTTATAGTTTATAGTAAAAAAAGAAATTACTCAATAATTGGTGAACACATTTTTTAAAAGGAACTTTTCAGTGCTGTCTGCGTCAGATGGAAAGACTTGAACTGTAAAGCTGTGCGTGCAATGCAATGTGACATACAAGACACTGACGCATCCCTTTCGACATGCTAGACTGCAATTTGTTGGAAAAAGTCACTTGTTACCAGTAAAGCTGCAGGGTTTTGGAAATATCTCAGACAAGGTCATGCAACTGCACAACAAAGTTAGTAGCCCTGTTCACTTATTCCCCAACGCAGAAGAAACAAATCATGGCTGTAACGTCTAACAACTCAACAGGATCTACTACTTTTCGTAAACCGTGTAGCAAAAGAATGCACTATATAAATATATATATATATATATATATATATATATATATATATCTAAGGAATATATTCGCTTTCTTACCTGCACTGGGGTGCTGTGCATTGTGGCCAAGAGCTGGTTATGTTAGTGTGTTTGTCAGTGAGCTAGTTTGCTATGTGGCTTGCACTGACACACTCTTTAAGGTCCATTGTGAATAGAAGGCCTGTGCATAATAGACACTCCACGATAACAAAGACTGATAATCCCGTCTGCCCAACAGCTCCCATGTTGCGGGCCGACATTTTAAGGGCAGTTAAGTTGCTGTGTGGCGACACTGAATGAACTGTGGGTAGAGAGAGTCACCCAAGAAGCCATTATCTATGGCAAGCAGCGTCAATTCACATCAATTAGGGTCCATCCAAAGTGTTGGTGGTGAGGCTTCAAATTAATAATTAAATAAATAAAGCTGACCGCAAGTGGCTGCTACACAGCCCTTCAGTCATTTGAGTGAGTCCTCTGAGTATTCATGCACAGAAAGCCAAAAGTGGCGGCCGGAAAAAGAGGCTTTGTTACTCATTCCTTCCTTTTAGTTCTGTAGATGTGTGTAGATAACTGATCGCTATCACTTTCATCAAATAACTGACGATCAAAAGCAATTTTGGGTTTATTCATTTTTTTATTCCAATTTATTTATTTATTTTAGATATTTTTATTGTTAATTAGCTATTTAGTTAGTAAACTAGTAAAATAAAAAAAATAATCATCAATCCCAGGAGATTAAACTAAATATTATACGAGGGGTCACACTTTATTTTAAGGTCTTGTTCTGTCTATTAACAAACTATTAGCTATGTCATTTGTGTCAATATATGACACTATGACATTAACTATGATATTTGCTGTATATAATAGTCAGTAAGGTAGTTTTTAAGTTTAGGAATCAGGTTGGATTGGGGATGTAGAACAAGGTCATGCAGAATGTGTGCTTTGTAATAAACAACCGACATGTTAATAATAGCTATGCTAATAAGCAACTAGTTAATAGTAAGAATTGGTCCCGTGTTACCATGCAAGGTAAGTCCAGAGAAAGTTCTCTAATTATTTGTTTTTAACTTGCACAAAGTTTTTTTTTAAATAAATAAATAAATAAATAAATAAATAAATAAATAAATATCATATCGAGGGCAACATATGTAGCGCTATGCAATGTTTAATAAATATGCTGTGTTCCCCTCATTAACTTCCCAGTGTGGATTAATTTAATGAGTTGCACAAAATGCAGATGTTATTTTATATGCTGCATCTCCCTTAAAGAGTGAGACAACAAACTTAAACATATTTGTAAATCATGTAAAAGACATTTTCCAATCCATTTCTTTATGTTGCATAAAATGTTTTTAGTGAGGAAAACATTACTGAGTGTGTATTTAACAAAACAGCCTGTTTCTGACTTAATAGTTTTCTATTACTGATGCAGGGTGAGAGGATCCAACAAAACCTGATGAAGAACAGTCGAGGAAAGTCTGCAAATTACATTTTCACAAACAAAGCTGTAATTAACAGCAAGGTGTTCCCACATTCCCAAAAGCAGGTGTTAATGTGAGTTGTGTCTAAATAGTAAATGGATGTGACTTTAATGGATTCTCCCAGTTTGAATGTCATCAATAGTCTCTTTGGCCTGAGGGATACATCTGTACTAAATGTCCTTGATGAAGACCCAGTAAGTCAAGACCTGTCACTGAAACAGAGTATACAATGACCAATGCTTTTTAACCTCATAATATTAAAATATTGTTTTTTATGTAGGTGAACATATGTATATTATTTTAATTACATGTATGTGAATATTTATGTTTATTTTCATCCCAGTCTCATAGCAATTTGAACATATTTTACAAGATGGCTAATCCATACCAATTCATACATTTTTTTTGCTATCTTACATTGTGACGGTTCCAGTGAATAACTGGTGATTGCAGAGTTGCAGGTGGTTGGCTGACGGGAGCGGGTGCACACCTGAATCCAATCAGAGCACTTTGAAAAGACTGGGACAGAGATGGCGGAAGAAGCCGTTGGGCCAGCTTTCTTTGCGGGGGTTGTTGCTTCTGGTGACTTTACAGGCCGAGTTTGGTTGGACTGTCATAATTGTTACATGTTTACTGGCTGATAAGTTGATTGCTATTTATATTCACTTTTTATATTCTCTATATCAGAATAAATTCAAGTAATAACTGGCTGTGGTGGGTGGTGGCTCCCTTATTTTGTTGCGATTTGGAAAAGAGATCATAACATACATTTTACGATTTGCCAATTCGTATTAATTTGTATGAATAACCTACAACTGTTACACCCACGCCTGGCTTCGCCTTCACCCCAGTCACTGACGATCACTCTCACTTGGATTTAATCAGCCTCACCTGCCACCACCACCTGACATCACTGATTACAAGTAAGGGATAATGTAGAGGCAGCCGGTAGTTATCGCAGAAATAAGCCCCGACAGTGTGATCAGGACCCGACGCGAAGTTGAGGGTCTTTTAGGTGCTTATTTTGCATACTTGATAAAGAGACTACAGCTAGTTGCAGTAAAATGCAGCAGCTAGAGTCCTTACTAGAACCAGGAAATATAAGCATATTAGCCCGGTTCTGTCAACACTGCACTGGCTCCCTATCAAACATCATATAGATTGTGTTGTGTTCATTATTTATAAAGCCCTGAATGGTTTAGCTCCTCAGTACTTGAGCAAGCTCTTATCAAATTATAGTCCTCTGCGTCTGTTGTGTTCTCAAAACTCTGGCCATTTGATAACACCTAGAATATCAATAGCACCCAAACTCTGGAACAATTTACCTAATCCTGTTTGGGAGGCGGGCACACTCTGTCAGTTTAAATCTAGATTAAAGACACATCTCTTTACTCTTCCTTACACATAACAAACTAATACACATTTATTAATTAAATCCTTTAAAGGATTGTTAGACTGCATTGATTAGATCAGCCAGAACCCGAGAACACTCCCCTTAACACACGGTGTACTCGTGTGAATGAATGGCTTCTATGCTAATATTAGTCTATCTCTCTCTTATTCTGTTTCTTAGTCCGTATCCAGATCAGATGGTCCATCACCAAGAGATGATCTTCATCACTATAAGTCCTTTACACAATCTGACGTGTTTTTTTTCCCCATTCTCTCATGGATGGGGTTTTGGTTCCTTGCCGCTGTCGCTTTTGGCTTGCTTGGTTAGGGACACTTGATTTTTAGTGACAATCGTCATCTTGACTGCAGAGACCATCTCTGCATTTAATAAATAAATGGTTTAATTCTCGTCATTATACATTACCATCACTCTGTTCTCCTACTTGATAAAGTTTTGCTTTTTACGCTGCATGTTCCTTTTTTTTCTCTTCTTTTTTATTAATTTTGATGAAAACTGCAATGCAGCCATTAAGAAACGTGTACTCAGCTTGTTTTAGACTTGTGGACCTCAATGGAATAATTTTTAAGAAATTAATTAATAAATAATGGTATAGTAATGTAATAAAATGTATATTTACACAAAAAAACATTAGAAGTAATGTGACACGGTCTTTGTTTATTCTGACACCTATTAATATACATTTGTTTTTTGTTTGTTTGCATTTTATTTGTTCATATGAAATATGAAATCAGATCATTAACAATAACCAATAACAAATCAGCTTAAATTCAAAAATTTCAATGTTTAAATTTAAATTCAAATTTTATTTGTCACGTTCACATACATACACTGTACGACATGAAGTGAAATGTATTGCACGACTGCCTCAACAAATTGCCACATTAAGAAAACAATTAAGTAAAACAGCAAAATAGAAGTTAAATATAAAAATAAGTACAGTAGATAAATATAATAATATAATTAAAAAGAAAAGCAAACTAGCATTAAAATAAAATAGAATAATAATAAAATAGAAGTAGAATAGAATATGATTTGACTATATATATATATAAGAAGTATATATACACACAGCAAGACAACAACAAGTATGTCAGTGCAAGTGTCCCATGTGCTTTGCTGTGCAGTGCAGTGTAATAGTGAAAGTGGGTTAAGAGGCATGCTGGGCACAAATGGTGGAAGAATGGTTAGAAATTATGTTTCCAATATTATCATACTGTATTATTATTATTTTTATTATTTCCTATCATTGTAGTTGTTCCTTTTCAATAGGTAGAAAAGCCAAATGGCTGCTCTTTGGGTTTTCTAGTGTTAAGCATTAATTTTCTTTCATTTTAAAAATAACAGTAATGATAAAAAGCTAGCTAGAATTATGAAGTAACATTAATCTGGTGTAGACTGTATTTAGACAGTTACCAGATAAATGTAACAGGGTTACAGTATCTATCTGTCTGTCAGTCTGTCTACCTATCTGTGAAACTTGGGTAATGAACTGGCAATATAATATTGAAAAAATACAAGCATTGAAATTAAGTGGCATAAAATTACCATGGTAGTTTCATAAGCACTGTGAATATACAGTATATACTGGACCAAGAGAGCTGTATTTTACATTACAGGCATTTTATTAATGAACAAGTGATGGCAGCGTATAGCAGATAAAACTCTGCTTTGATCTTTGAAGCGGAGGGACATTTGAATAGTGTGGATTTGGTGGAGACAATGATTTGTCCAATCAGGTGTCATCTTTCATAATGAATTCTCAATGCGTTAGGCAAGACGCCCAGTCAAAGACACTATTTGGGGCTTTCAAAAGATGAAGCCTGTCTTTTTAATGTTTAAATACATGCTGAACATCTAAGCTAACTTCAAGTTGACCCATACAGGGAGAAACGCATATGAATCATTTAAAAGTAAAGAGAAAAAAGAGAAGGAGAAAGGAAAAGAGAAAAAGAAAGCCTAGCATATGTGTCTATATAAAACAAAATGTGCATGTTATGAAATAAAAACAGCATAACAAAGCTGGGAATAATGTTACAGTTTGTGCATGAGGGGGAAAAAGGCTTCAAGTATCATCTTGGGATCCCATATTTAGATGTAGCTTTACTTAAAGCATAAGCTTAGGCACTAAGGAATTTCCTTTTCTATCTGCAGAAATATGCAGAATGCTCCTGTCAGGATTCTGATTAGAACCAGATAATTTGAGCATATCACACCTCAGGTCTTTACACTGGCTTCCAGTTACATTACACTGGATTACAGATACATTTCAGATATGCTCAACTAAACATCATCAGGTTCAAGTCAGTTAGAAATACCAAACGGTTCACTTAAAACAAGGGGAGTCAGTTTTTAGCTGTTGCACACCCACAGCTGGAATCAGCTCACAGAAGAGATCAGATGTGCTAAAACATTAGCATTTAACACACACAATCTAGATTAAAACATCACCTGTTTAGAAGTACGTTTACTGAACCAGCACTGTGTTACATCTAAACTGTATTTTATTTAGCATCATGTTTTATTATTTTAATCACCACATTTCTTTCATCTCTATTCTGATTCTATTCTTTAAAAAAAAAAAAAAAAAAAAAACTTGCCCCTTTCAGACTTATTATTTTCATTTACTAACTGCTTGTTTATATATATATATGTATATAAAAAACACACACAAGCTTCTTTATTTCTAGTTTTCTCTTCTTGGAAGGGTTAGAGCCTCCTCTACTGGACCACTCTTTAAAATGAAGGTGCTGAAAATTCTCAGCAGTGCCACGGAAAAAAAATCATTTTTGTTTAACAGAAAACCGTTCAGTTAAACTATTCATCTCTTTCTTGCCTTTTTATAATTTGAAGAATCTTTTGCACACAGAGAATGTTTTGTGAAACAGAAAGGTTCTTCAGATTTTAAAAGTTCTTTATTGCACCATTTTTTTTTCTCCATTTGCAAATCACAAAAAATGTGTGTTTTATTGTACGTCACTCATACGTTTCTATATATATATATTTATAAAATATTTCTACTTGTGTTTGCATTGTCATTAATTTAATAATACACATATTAATTACGTATTAATTGCGTCAAATGAGTACTGCAGTTAGAGGTTCAAATAAAGATGCAATTGATCTGTTTTAGCTTATTCTTGACAATGCTCATATTGAGTTGGGCAGGTTATTTCACCAGGAAGGAGCATTTAATGTAAGTCTGTGAAAGGGATTTTGTGCCTCTTTGGGATGAATGACGCATTTATATAGAGCTTTACTGTGTATTGCCATACACCCAAAGCGCTTTACAATCATGTGGGGGGTCTCTCCTCAGCCACCACCAGTGTGCAGCATCCACTTGGATGATGCAACGGCAGCCACAGGACAACGGCGCTGGTGCGCTCACCACACACCAGCTACAGGTGGAGAGGGGAGTGTGATACAGCTAATCAATGGATGGGGATTATTGGGAGGCTATGATAGACAAGGTCCAGTGGGAATTTGGCCAGGACACCGGGGTTACACCCCTACTCTTTACGATGAGAGTCATGGGATTTTTTTAATGACCACAGAGAGTCAGGACCTTGGTTTAACGTCTCATCCGAAAGACGGTACTCTATTGACAGTATAGTGTCCCCGTCACTATAC
>JAUCMT010000013.1:3603207-3614004 GCA_032357475.1 Enteromius thamalakanensis | reverse complement strand
CTGTTCTGCCATGGGATTGTCATCCCGTGGTAACTAGGAATTAACAAGCTCCAGCCTGGATCAAGAACACTTAAGAATAGATGATGCCAACCCCACAGAGGACTTCAGATGATGCCAACCCTGGAACAACACACAGCACTAACAAACTCTGCGAATGTTCCTTGTCTATTTGATTGTGTCAAATTGATCTTTTTCTCACATCTGTACAAACCACTGTAAACATTACTTTGGTGTAAAGCTGCTTTGCAATGATATGTCTCATGAAAAGCGATATACAAATAAATTTGAATTGAATTGAGATTGTAGCAAAGCACTGAACATTATCAAGTAGGAGAACCGAATGATGGTAATGTATAATGACAAGATTAAACAGTTTATTTATCAAATGCAAAGACGGTTTCTGTTAAGACGACGATAATCGCTAGAAATCAGATGTCCCCAACTAAGCAAGCCAGAGGAGACAGCGGCAATGAACCAAAACCTATCCATGAGAGAATGGGGAAAAAAAACTTGTGAGAACCAGGCTTAGTTGGGGCTAGTTCTCCTCTGACTGGACGCCCAGCACCTAATTTCCAGTTAAATTTTAAACAAATGTCAGATTTTGTAAAAGTCTTATAAGTGTGTGTGTGTGTGTGTGTGTGCTGAGAGTGTTCAAAGCAGTAACTAGAGCAAAGGGTGGCAAAATTTTGAAGAAACTACATTATAAAAGATGTTTTCAGTTATTTCACTTTCTTTTGTTAAGTATATAACTCCACGTGTTCAATTGTGATGCCTTCAGTGAGACTCTATCAATGCAAATGGTCATGAAAATAAAGAAAACACGAGGTGTGTCCAAACCTTTGGTCTTTTAAATATATATATATATATATATATATATATTTATTTTTATTTTTATTTTTTTTTTGCGTTTTTAGACTAATCAGTTTATTACCTCTTCATCTAGAAGGTCATTTGCAGGAAGCTGACTTTTGTCAAAACTTGAGCATTTCTTGCTCTGTGTCATCCTTCTTTTTTTGGGAACAGGTATTTCCGTTGGTACAGAGTAGTATTTAGATTTGGTGGATGGATACCGATCTTCCTTCTTCATCCAACTTTCTTTAGACTGATCAAGGTTCACAGGTGTCTCAGGGTGTAGCAATGGATTTTGAGGAAGCTTATGCTTAATGATATGCTCTGTATATCTTGCTTGCAGAGTCTGGTGCATTTTTCTTATAAAGGCTCCTGGTTTTAGTTTTTTTTCTTTCTGCAGTATGGAATGCTTGACAATTCCAAACCAGTTTTCTACATGGCAGTTGGTATCTCTTGTTTTTGGTTGCTGTTTTGTTGTCATCAAGTCTTGTTCATGAGATTCATACTTCCTTATGTCTCCCAACAGCAAGCCACTCCAAAGAGGAAAGATGGCAAGGTAGGTATCAAAGAGGAAAGTGATGATGCCTGGACAGAAGTAGGGGTTGTCCTCTTTTACTGACCTTGTCATATCACCTGCCACTTCTTCCTTCACCTCTTGCATGATCTGCTGAAAAAAAGCTGAGAATGGTGATCTGGCAGTGAGTGTTGTTGCATATCTTCTGTCTTCGCTTTCACACATTTTCCAGTCTTTAGACTGAATATTTCCTTCAGGTGTATCCTTGTTGCATCTTGAAATTACACTTTCCAAAACATGCACACTTTCTTTGACAAGGTTTGTGTTTCGTGTTGTTGTGAGCAGGGCACATAATGCACGGAACACAATTCTTGATTCAGTCATGTTGCTGGCATTTTGGAGTCTTGCGAAAGCAAATGTGACAAAGTCTCTCAGTCCTTCATCATCTGTTTGCCTACAGATTGCCTTTCTAACAGCTTTCAAAATGTGTGCAGAGCAAATGTGCAGGATAGTGTATGACTTCATATCATCCCATGACTTTTGGCCCATACACAACTCATATGCTCTGTTGAGGTAACAGCTGATGTCCTCTTTGTTGAAAGCAAGCATCACACTCTGTATCAAAGCCCAGCTGTAATCAGTCTCGACCTTGTGAATTTTTATTTGTGTGTATTTTGACACATGCAGTGTAAACTGCATGAGCCAAAACGTGATTGGTGGTACTGAATGATCATTGGTGAGCAATTCACATACAGGAAGCGATGGTGCATCTCGATCCTTTCCTGGAAGAACGAGCGCATAGTACAACACACACTTTGGCTGTTCTGGTATTTTTGACACAACTCCTCCAGTGGCATCAAGATAGAGAGACACAGGAGACCTGCTTCGCAAATGATGCACAAGAATGCTTAGCCCACGCTCCGTGTACAAATGAACAATAAAGGGATTCATACCAAAAAGCTGTATGTAGCCTGGTATTTTGTAGTATTTTGTGGCACATTCCTTGAGTAGTGTCTGCAGTAGGTGTATTTCCATGAAGACATTAGAATGAAGAGATTCCTTTTTCCTCATTTCTGCGCGAATTACTTTCAGCACTTTTTTATTGAGACATTCACTCATGTTCCCAGCTAAGAGTTGCTCTTCTGGTGTTGAACGAAGTGCACTGTAAAAATACTGACTGGGTCCATGCGTTAGGGCTTTTGCTATTCTTCCCCTTTTTAGTTTGGTTGCTGGCCTAGCCTTTTCCTCTGAAAGCTTGTGTAGTATTTCTCCAGTTTGACGGACTAACAGTTTCACTTCGCTCACTCCAGCAGGATTATTTTGCATTGTGAAACAGTATTTCGCTTGGCAAGAGGGGAATGTGCAGACTGCTTTCAATTTTAAATATGGAAGATTTTTTTTTCGGCTCAAGGGAGCTTTGACATGTTGATATTTGAATGAGAGAGTACAACATGGATTTTTTGCTTTGAAGCTGTCATACACATGGTCAGTCCAAGGTCCTCTCAATTTTGAGTACCCTTTATGTGGCCTGATACTAGCCCACAATTGGTTTGCCATAGAGATAAAAAAAGATTTTTTTACTTTTGGACATTGTCTGAAATCCTGCTCTCCATCCTGTACATTCATGGCCGTATGTGTACTCCTTACATTCTCTGAATCAGTGTCTTGGTCCTCATGTCTCTGTTCTGGGTCCAAGTGTCTTTGTCTTTCTAAAGTTGTGGTTTCATGTGTGCCTATGTCCTCATATATATGTTCAGATTTTAAGTGTCTTTGTCTTTCTGAGGTCTCTGTGTCATGCTGGGTTTCCACATCTCCCACTTCTGCATCTGTGAGAAATCAGATTGATAAATTAATATTTTTGATAATGTTTAGCATCACCCTATATACACATTACACCAATGAATTCAATGAGTGGTGTTATATTGTGTCCAAATTGTCATATATGAAAAATGTTTGAAATTTATGATTTATACAAATAAAGTGTTCATAAAATACCATATATTTCACCACACTACATACATCATAATACTAGTGCTGCTTTATAATTTGGCACCCGTTACAAATAAATGATCACTGAACTATGCAATTTGTTTGTGTAACATTTCCGCTGATTTGTGAACTTTTGTGCCAAATCGTATTTAGTAATCATTCTCAGTCTCTCAGCCTTCCCCCACACACTCCTTTTATAAGAAAGTTGTTATATCTGAGAAGGGGAAAGGTAGGTAACCGTACGATCGGCTAACCACAGCTGACTCTCATTTCCCAATCAGTCTATTATCTGACTATCTTATCAGAATTAAGTCTCCCCTTTAAATAGTGCTCACTTCCGACATTTAGCATCTCGATTTTTGCATCAAAGCATCATTGGAAGATGTCTGAATCTGATTTCTCCTACGGAGAACAAGGCCCAGAGGACCCAGCTCCTCTTGCCATCCCAGCAGCTACTCAAGTCGCTGCTCTGCCGACAACAACTCCATGGGAGCCTGCGGCTTCCAGAGGCCGCAAGCTCACCTGCCAACCGATCAACTCTCCTAGATGCCTAAGATCAAGACCACCATCAAGACTCTCTCAACGTTCTCCAGCCTCGTCATATACTTCAGCCCGCACTACCAGGAAATGGCCCATTCCCACCCTCCATCATTTGCTAGCAGCAGGTGGAATTCAATTCTCACATCACACTTCTAAAACAGAACTTCTAACCATTCTCAAGGAATACATGCCACCAGCCAGGGCCGGCCCAGGGCATAGCCTAACCCTAACCCTGTACATCCAGGGGGTGCCAGAAATGGAGGAAGAAAAAAAGTGTCACTTCCACCTAAAACTAGTTTACATTATGACTTCAGAAAAGAATAAGCCCACATTAATTTAACGGCATAGCAAAGCCTACCAAGTAGTAGTTTAGATAATAATAATAATAATAATAATAATAAGTGCATGTTTTGCAAATAACACAGTTTTGGGAGGAGCGTGGACGAATTAATCACGGCTGGCATCACATCATCTAATCATCCTCTCGTTACACTTACCCAATCAAATCCTTCCTACCTACCATAAATAACTCTGTTTCTTTAGTTTATATAACCAGTGGACATTAGCTGGTCTCCAGCCCCTACCAACCCACAGTTTGCCACAAACAAACCCCTGCTCTAAACCCAAGCCACTCTACTAACCTCTCTCTCTCTTTCTCCTCAGCCCAACCTGTTTCTGGACCCCGACTATTGGACTAAAGCCAAATTTATGATCAGCCCCTTCCCCTCCCCACCCTTTAGCACATTTCGGCCAGAGTGGTATTGTCACCTGCATTTTCAGGCAAAAGAGACTGATTATTGATCACCTCCTCCCCCCATAATTCAGCCTTACCCAGTAGCAATAGCCTAAATCCTAAGAAAGGATCTTTCCCGCTCTTCCATACCATCGACCAAGCCATTGCCATCATAAAAAAAAAAAAAAGTTGGCCACCTGAACTTTGCCATGTTTATCATCCCGCAAGGCCACCCTTTATTTTCCACCTAACACTGGCTGGCTCAGTCCCCTCCCTCGAAAACCCTGCAACCGTGATAGACCTCTGCCTCAGAGAACTCCAGCTCTGGGTCTCATGAGGTCTGAGTATGAAACTCATACTGAAAACTAATGCGCAATACTGAGAGTAACCAGTCTATTAGGCTAGAATATTTACTTTATTTACTTAATAATGATGTGAAAATCATTCCACTTACTTCCACTTAAATTTTTAAAGACATGTTTTGTCTTTAAAGACAAAAAACAATTGTCATTAATATTCAGTGATTAACACCTAAAGAGACAAAGACCACTCCCCTAATGGCCCATTAATGTGACAGTGTCAGGTAAGTCACGTAACAATGAATGTGAGGAGAAATGAGAAAAATAGTTTTTTTTTAAATGTTTGGTATTTAATTTAAAGCACATTATAATTTAAATATACATAATGAAGGTCAAAAACACAATATTGAACACATGACCAGACTTTGAGTCAATTCTGATAACAGATTCTGTTCAACAAGTCAAACCTCTACATAATACCTGATATTTAAGTGTTTGCTGCTGCTTTTCAAGAAAAATAAAAACTTGTTTTACCAGTGAATCTCAGTCTAGTCAAACATCTGATGTTGGTAACAGCGCTCCTAGAGGAAAACAGCTTGAAGAGAGGATACAGGACTCTGCGGTACAGGGGCCTGTTTCAGAAAGGAGGTTCAAACAACTCAGAGTTTAAACTTGAACTCTGAGTTGATCAACCCAGAGATTAAAAACTCAGAGTTTTGGGTTTCAAAACAGCTGTACAGAGTAAGGTCAATCAACTCTAAGTAGACTAACTCAGAGTGAAGCGTGTACACCGCGACTCTAAAAAGCCATTATCAATGGAGCGCAGATATTACCAGTCACAATGGCAACATCTGAAAAAAGAGGTCTGCATTTTTTTTCTCCAGCTGAACTTGCTGTGCTCATGCAAAGTTACAACAAATATGAGCACATAGTTAAGTAGAATAAAAAATAAGCAAAGTAATGAGGACGTCTATTGACTTTTTCACAATCTAGTTACAGAACGTGTCCCTGTTGAAGGTCAGTGAGATGATTTGAAGCTAATATTAATATTATTTATTAATATTATGAGCTAATATTATTTTTTGCAGAAATTATTTTTATTTAGTAACACTTAAAACTGTTATTGAATCTAATTGTAATTGTCATGTAGGTGCAATCCTGCAGGTAATAAAAGACTGCTCCTGACCAGGTTCGGTTCACAGAGTAAGTTACCACGGTAACTGACTCTGTGTTAAAAGTTACCTCTCTTTCAGAAACAGGCTTGAGTTACCCTGCTTTCCAGAGTTTGACAAAACTGCCTTTTTGAAACGGAAAACCCAGAGTTTCTCTTATTTCAGGGTTACCAAACTATGAGTTTTCACTCAACCTCCTTTCTGAAACAGGCCCCAGCTGCGCTGACGTTATGCTCTCTGTAGTTATTTTGGTGAGAGTAACTCAAAAGTAATAGAGGAGTCAAGTAACGCATTACAATTTTGAATCAGTAATATTTTAATGTAAGGCATTACTTTCAAATAACAGTAACAAGTAATATATAACATATTACAGTTTGGAAGTAACTTGCACAACACTGCTAAGGGAACTTTGCTCATCAACTTCTCTGGTCCCCACTATAGGTATAAATACAGCTATTATCTTTCTCTATTCATGCCCATTCAGAACTGTCTGTGTATTGCTCAGGCAGCACTTAACTAATTTTAAATGCAACTAATTTTGGACAGACTTCTGAGGCAGTTTAGTGATCTACAACTGAATTTTAAAACTTAAAGTCTTGTTGCTTAGGTGTTGTCATCAATGAATAGCATTTCAGAATGCAATGTCATGTGAAATTAAGCTTGTATAACGAGAAACAATATTATTAATGAAGTAGGGCATATTGTGTTCTATAATTTAATACCCAAAAGAAAAGAAAAAACTAAGCATCATAGTCTAAACTAATAACTCAAAGCAAAGTCAAATAATCAGTCCCTGTTTTACTAGAAGAAACTCAAGCCCAAGTCATTTAAAGAGTGGCGCTTTAAAAATTCAGCAAAAACAATTCCTTTGCACTTCAACAATTTAACTATCGTTTCATCTGAATTTGCCATCTGTCTCATATGTATGTATGCACACAAAGGAGCACATTGGCAAGTGGAACGCATTCTCTTGCAGGCTCAGAAAGTGTCTTCCTCACTTCTTGGTTTCAGGTTTAAAATGAGCTACACGTCACAGGAGAGCAAATGATGCATTTGTCCACACTCGCTGCCCATGAGGCATGTGCAAATTCGCAAGAAAAGTGGTTCTCAAAATGGAAATACTGCCCTTAAACTGCAGGGAATATGGATTAGTTCAGTCAACTGTGGTGAATCTCAAGCAAAGACAGGCAAGACAAATATATTTATGAGTCTTTGAGGCAGGAGGGGCAGTGCTTTATAAGAACTGGTCTTTGAGTGCTTACTCATCTTGAAACTTCAGTCCCAGAGAAAATCGCAATATACAGTTTAATTTGTTTAGAGTTTCACAACCATCAATTTGATCCTCAAACACAGGCCAGACTTCACTACAGTGGCAGCAGACTATTTCGCTGTGGCTGTATAATGTAGGCTCATGCACAACAGTTAAAAGGATCTAGGTGCGTTATTTTTTTATTTATTTTTTTTTGTGAAGGTGACATAGAGGACAACGGAGACAGCCAAGAATACTGACTCATCAAACCACGCTGGTAGGACAAAACACTAAAATGGATGATTTAACTTTTTTGTTTATAGTTTTACTTTTTTATTTATTTTTTTTTATTAAAATATATGTCTAATTGGAAGACTGTGGTAATATTTCTACAAAAAATCTGCTTTTCCATGACGGATATAAAACCCATTTTAAAATATGGTAAAACACAAAGCAGTTATCATAACTGCAGTTTTATTGTTTTGTTATTTTGTTTTTGAGCACATAAATACAGACTTGTGACACATCCACCCCACTCCTTCACAAAGCCCACAGTCACCTATGTTCACTCTCATCAGTTTCATCTGTCACTACCACCTGTTCCTAATCATGACACTCATCAACCACCACTGAAAAGCACACACGACACTGCACTGCTGGTCCGAGCTCATCTTTGATGAAGTGGAATCTTCATAGGCAAGACCTATTCACATTGAAACCTTACCTGTGTACTTACCTGAATATCCTCTCCATTGCTTCTGCAGTCTCTGTGTCTTCCCCAGCCTCCAGTGTGTTTCTCCAGCATGTGTGTGGTGTGTGGATGTGGATGTCTCTCCTCTCTTTGTCTCAATTCTTCCAGCTATCTCCTTCGTTCCTGATCATCTGCAAAGCCAAAGATTTACTGGACTATTATGCCATATAACTTAGCCTTTGCTCATCTGCACCAAAAATAAACATTGTTGATTTTACTTTCCATCTGTGTCCCATCCGCTTCATGACAACTTGTTGATCATAAAAACATTTATTAAGCAGAATGTTTCCAAGCTTTTTACAGATACTGTATATTCAGTTCTGTATTACAGGAACCTTGCAGAATTTGCAAGGGTTTAAACCGAGCAATGGTCAAATACCGTAAATCAGTCCATAGGGAGAGACAGAGAGAATGTCCAGGAAACAATCGGTAATCGGCAAAGGGTAATCCAAATGACAGAATAAACTGGGAACAGGAACATGAATTAACACGACTAGGGTTGATGGCAAAACATTGAAACAATGATCCGTGACAATAACGAACACTCACAGGCTTTTATGCTACAGAAAATCCTGGTGGAAATGAGGAGGGCAGTGACAACAGTTTCAACATAAACGTCCTACAGTAGCAAACAGAGAAAAACACAAAAAGGAGTCCTAGAGCTGGAGTGCCATAATCAGTCTCTAGTCGGCAGCTTCAGCTGGGCGTGACAGTAAGTTTTTTATTATTTTTTTTTTAATAAATATTATTATTATTTAGTATTATTTATGTTTTATTTTGGCCTGAATAGGATATTTTACATACAGTATATTTCCATATAGTCCACCAGAGAAAACATTAGCGGAACTTTCAAAAATTACCCTCTTCAAAAGATTTAATATGGTGTGTCCTAAGATGAACCCCAATTATTTATTTATTTGTGTAATGAGGGAGACGGAATGTGCAGATTCATCTGCAAACTTTTATTCAGAGCTCAAGGAAAGTCCAGAAGGCTAGTGATCAATCCAGAGGAAAAAAACTGAACAATTAAACCAAAGGCAAGACGAGGTCGGTACATGGGAAAACTCACGGAAAACAAGATTCAGAAAGAAAACACAGGAAAAACGCTTTGCACAAAGGTAAACTCACAATACTCAGCGGTATGCCTAACACACACAAACTACTTTTAAAGTGGAGAAAATAGGGTTAATGGGGGGGTGGAGCTGATCAGTTGTCATGGGAACTAACAAGGAGGCAGAGACTGAAAGGGGAAACACTGAAACAGTGGCGAACACACTTCATAATTAGAGTCCTTAGAGTATAAAATAAACACAGACGGGTGTTGTGATACATAGTATGTTGTGTTACGTAAGACGCTACGTATAGGTCCGGAAGTGTATTTTGAACATGTGTTGATCACCTAGTAAAAGATGTGTATACCAACATGTATTGTCGTCCAGTATTACTTCATTGTGGCAGCGGTAAACGATACGGAATCACCGCATAAGTGTTCGTGACCAGTAAAGCAGAAAATCATTAAGCTGGAAGTTTAATAAACTGTGGCTGCTGCGAAACGCGCGAGACCTCTCCACTACACGATCTCTTGTACGCCAATGCGGGACCGGGAAGAAGCAAATTGTCTGCGTGATAACTGCTAAAAGGTCCAGAGTAACAGTATACCAAATAACTTGGACACTAAACGACTCCTTTCTACGTGAGTACAAGATAAACGCAACAAAATGGCATCAAATTTACCAATGATGAACTGGTCTGACCCTGATCTGAGTGAAGCAATGTCTTTATTCAAACAAAAAATGAATCTTTATCTGGAGGATGAAGAGATAACTGGTGCAGAAAAACAAGCTAGGAAAATCTGTAGAGGAATTGGTGATGAAGAATTAAAACGACTCAATGCAAGTGGACTCGGTGATGCAGATAAGAAAAAGACTGACACCTTGTGGATTTTTTTTGAAGGACAAATAAAATTAAATGTGAACTTAAGAATTCACAGACTTCATCTCATGCAATACAGGCAAAAACCAAATGAGAGCATTGACGACTTTGTGAACTTTAGCACTAAAATGCCAATTTACTGACGAAGAGCTTAATGAACGCCTTGTTGAGCTTATCATTTCCAGTACTCCCTTTGATGCTCTTAGAAATTATCTCTACAGCAAACCCAAAGGCCATCCCATTGCTGATGTCCTAGCAGAAGGGAGAAAGTATGAAGCCTTAGCAGCTGGAAATGAACAGATACAACAACTTGGAATGTCAAGCGCTGAAAAGGTCCATACTATAACAAGAGGGCGAACATGTCAAAACTGTGACACAAACCACAAGCCAAGACAGTGTCCAGCAAACAACGATACATGCTCTATGTGTGGTAACAGAGGACACTGGGCAAAGTGTGGCAAGAAAAGCAGACGACAAAGACAACAATCCAACCAACACAGATGGAGTAAGTCACGAACACGCAACCGATACCAAATCCACACCAACCCAAGAAAAGACTACAAGCGCAGAGATGGACCCAGCATCGATGTTGTAGATAGCATCAAAGTTGATGATGAGTATGCATACCAAAAACACTTTAACTCCATCACCATCAGTGCGAAGTGCCTGCACAGCATTCATGTGAAACCGCAATTCTGAAGGAAGATGCCAATCCATTCATTGACCCCCCACGTAAATGTAGCATTCACATCAAAGAAAAACTCCAAAA
>JAUCMT010000013.1:3585618-3603107 GCA_032357475.1 Enteromius thamalakanensis | reverse complement strand
TTTGAAGTTATTAAACAGATTGCATTCTAGTCGCTCGTGTCTCCTGCTCCCTTTGATGCTCGCACACATCCCGGTCCATGACAATGAGTAAGCGCTACACATATTTATTGGATGGAAAACCTGCCTTCAATTAAATTGAGTTCATCCAATGAATAATTTTTTTTGAGTGTATACATACGATTCGCTGCAGTCTCCAGTTGAAATGAAGACTAAAGGGAGTAAAACTCTCACAACTTTTATTCCTTTTTGCACAAAAGTGCGATTTTACAGGTATATTTTTAATTAATAAAGGCTAATTTTCACACGATTAGTTGCAGAATGAAATGTTATGACTGTTAAAACATTTCAACATCCTGCACAATTTGAAAACTGATACTTTGTAATGTTGTCGTCATATATAAGGCTTCATGTAAGTTTTCTAGTTTGTAACATTTACTCAGTATGGTTAGGTTAGGGTTAACACTCTTGGGTATGTTTGGGTTTGGTGTAGGGGATATTTCCAACATGATAGAGCATTAATCTTTAGCGACACTCACTGAATATTTGAATTCTGAATGGCCTCGAGCAACATTATATATAGGGTTAATATATAATGTGTTAAATGTTTGTAAGCTAGTAATGCTATGGACCACATTATTTATAGAAACGATTCATCAGAAGATGTAGTCGAGCACTTTCAGCATTTTTAAACAGCCGATTCAGGAGCTGTAGTGGCACAATTGTTGCATGATCCTAGTTTAGCATGCTAGGTTGATGTAGTCAGTTTCATCCTCTTTAACTTAGCACTCAAAAACGATCTGCACATGGGGAATAGCAAAATGCATTTAGCATTACATCTGTGCATTCTTGCTGTGACTTGATTTGCATAATTCATGAATGGGACGTTAAAACAGACAGCACATAAACTCATAAATAGCATTATCAGCAGGCGCAATTAGTTCTTAGTAAATTCCTCCCGATTCCTCGTTCATTTCTTCAAATACATTAGCAGATAAATGCGTACATCTAACACATGTCAGCATCAAACTCCATTTCACATTCATTTTCTGAGATTTGCAGCCACAGAGATCTCCAAACCCCTGCATGCTTTCGTAATTGTTTACTTGCATGAAGCCTTCTCATCATCCTAAAATCGACACACAGCTGACTCCAAACTCCATTCTTCCAGGTCGCTTCTGCTGGGGATTTGAGGGATTTTCACCCTAAATATTTGATGGTCCTGTTGAGGTTTGATCCAGCACAAAGCTGGCATGAAAAATTGTGTCAAACATGTGAGAGGCCTTTTGGAATTTGGAAATAAATCAAAGCCATCAGCGTGGCGTTGGCATCCTTGCAATATTTATGAATTAAATGGATTAATTGGTTAAATATTGCATCTGGAACCATAGGTTTTATTTAGAATCACTGAATCTGAATCTGTTCTCTGACAATTTGTTGCTGTTGGTTTGGTATGTTTACAGTATATCATTGCAAAGTTGCAGATTTTTTTAATCAAATGAAACATTCTTGATGTGTGAATGTAATGAAACTTCATCCTAATAATTTTATAAATGCATGTTATTGATATGATGACCTCTTCATGCTGAAAGTCACTGGAATACAAATATTGCTTTTACTTTAATTTTATTTTTGATTCAGTGTGAAATCACAAAAAGAACAAAGAAAGTCTATAATTAGAAGAATCTGGCTGCTTCCGGTTTACCTTCTCCTAGAAAATGAGGAGCTTTTTTATATTAAAGTGACATGCAAATGATTACAGTTATAAAACGCAAAAGGAATACCAACCAAGCATTAGAGGACATCTGTTACGGTTGTCGTCAGAGGCTGTCTGGGCTGCTGCGTGCGATGTCACGTTCCCGCTTCATCAGCGGACAGAGGTACGGCAGGCAAGACTTTGGTGCAAGAAGTTTAATAATAAATGAACAAAAGAACCAGAGCTGATCGAAAATGCGAGGATCAGTGAAAACAACAAACTCACAGGTGCAGGGCAGACAGGCAAAGTGACATCCAACATAAAACTTAATCGACCGATAAACAGAACTGAAAAAGACACGGTTAAATACTTCAAATGACTTACATGAAACTCACAGCCCCTAGGGAGACAATTACACACTAAGGACCTGGGTGGGGTTACACTTGACAGGAACACATGAGGGAAACAAGCATGACAACAAAACACACAGCACATGGACTAGACTTGAAAACATACACAAAAGTAACATGGAGTGCCTGGGGGCGTGACAACATCAGCCAAAGAGAAAATAAAATGTTCCTCAGGTACAGATCCTTTCCATTTGACTCAGTCTGATTGAGGTCAGACAATTTATGCAGTTTACAGTAGATGAATTGCCATGTGGGTGTAAATGTAATGGCAATTAGATTTCATGATGATCAAGTGTGTAATAATTCTTAATTGCCTTCTCCCAATAACCATATTATAATTATAGAAATCTGCTTGATTTCTTTTTTCTGTGTAATGCAGCAGCAATAATGTTGTCACTGAAACTGAAAGGGCCTACATTTCATCACAACCTCAACAAGGTTGCTCTTAAAAACCTATTTTTGTAAAATGCTATTACGAATTAAAGTATATTCTAAAATGTAATTAATTCCTATGATGCAAAGCTGAATTTTAAGCATCATCAATGCAGTCTTCAGTGTCACATTCCTTCAGAAAGAATTTCTGTAAAGAATGAGAAGTTCAGAAAAACTGCTTTTAATTTCAACAGAATTTAATAGAATCTGTAATATAATGTATGTCACTTTTGAACAATTTAATCTGTATTTGCTGAATAAAAGCCTGAATTTCTATCAAACACACACACACACCAAATATTTAAATATATAGTTTAGTATGTATAAGCAGCACAACTGTTTCAAACATTGATAATTACAGGATTTTTTTATTTATTGCTAATCAGCATATTACATTGATTTCCCAAGGATTGTGTGACACTGCAGACTGGAGTAATGATGCTAAAAAGCTTTGCAACACAGGATAAATAAGATTTGTAACTATATTACAGTAGAAAACAATAATCCAAAATCTATATTTGAGCACATAAATGCAAATTTAATGACCATATGAGACATCATTATAAACTTCCTTTAAAAAATCATTATGTTTCCAAACATTTGACAAGTTCTGTTTATTAGTGTGTACTGTATATAGTGTTATTTGTTTGGTTTTTGTTTTATAGGGCACCTGCATTCGGGAACTAATCAATGACATATGAAGGCTTGTGGGATTGAAGCTAACAATATAATAACCAGAAAACTTTCCTTAATTGAAGCAATAGAGCACTCATCTTAATTACAACAGAACAGTGGAACATACTTCAAATATTTATGAGGATGTTTCCAATGATTGCCTTGATGAACATGACTGAATCAAAGTAATTATCTGAGGCTTCTGTCAAGTCAGTTAATGCTGCCGTGCACTAGTGCATCCTTAGTAGCCACAATTCACCTAAGGATTTAATTAAAATGCTTGATATGCAAACAGAGCCCAATCATTTTGTCAATAAGGCTTGGAACCATTATCTTCTTTTGCTCTCTTACTTGTTTATTACATCTGTTGTCGGCCCAGGAGATTTAACAGACAATGAAATGGTCCAACCTTTCTAAATATAACTGTTTGTCTCTATGGGTGTCTCTAATAGATGTTGTATTGTTCATAATAACCTAAAGTCACTTGTAGCATGCAGATGTTTTATTTTATTTTTCTGTGTTTAAAGTTATATTTTGAATGTTTACATTATAATGTATTTAGGCAAAATGTTCTGACTTACTTACTTAATAAACTTGACTATTAATTACAAAGAAATGGCAAGCAATGCCATGTAGTATGCATTTGTCCAATGCAGTATATAGATATTCTGAAAAATGCACAAAATATAAGGTCAAGTTGAATTTAGGGTGAAATAAATCAAATAAACACTTTTTCTTGTCTTTCACAGTGTTGCTGTCACAGTCAGCTGGAAGTGCCAGTCCAGATCAGGGGATGGCACTTCAGTGCCCAGCAAACTCTCTGTGTTTTATGCCTGTTTTCATTAATTAACTAATGTCTCCGCCCACTCGTTGGTTGTCTAGGTGCTTCATTGTTTGTCTCCACCCCCTTGTTGGTTGTCTTGGTGTTTGATTGGTGGCTTCACCCACTGACATAGTTTCATGAGTATAAATTCCGTAAGTGTTTGTATGTTTTCATGGTTCATTGTTTATGATATCATTCATTCGGGGTCTTTGTTTTTCGCTACTCTGCGTGTTGAATTATCTGTTGACGATTTCTGCCTGGATCTGGACGTTTGATTATTATTGTTCTGACCTAGAGCCTTTATTGAAAGACTGTTTGCATTTGAACTTGCAACCTCTCCCGATCTCTTTTGGTAACAGTTGCTGTTTTGCTGAATTCTACAACTCTATTATAAAAATGTTGTTTCATTGGTGGGGTTATTCAGACAATTACAGTACATGATGGCTATTGAATTAATTCCAGTACAGGCATTAAATATTTTAGTGCTCTGATTTATGAGTTTGAGCAATGGCGCAGCAGTGCTTGAGCATTTCAAGTGTCATCATTCATAATACTGCCACCAAACTCAAACACAAGTGTGATGAGGCTTGACTTGAAAGGTCTTGATTTTCTTTATATCTGGCAGCGAGAACCAATTCAGCCACCTTCAGATATTTCAGGTTAGTTTAATTCAGTCTCAGCTCAATGGTGTATCATTTAAAGTGTATTTCTGAGTAGATCTCTTTGAAAGGATCTTGTTTCCTGGTGTCATAAAAGTATGTATTTTTTGGTCTCCAATTAGGGCATGTTAAACGGCCATTGAGTTTGAAGCTCTATAGGGTATGACTCATTTATTTCAGATCTGCACTGCATCTCCTTCATACTCATACAAACATCCTGGTGCCCTTTCATATGTCGTTTATTTTTTATTTTTTATTTTTTATAGTGTAATCTTTATGTGCGTTTCATTTAAAATAATACTCTGTGTTAAAATCTTCTGTAAGCAGCATCTCAGTTCCTCTGAGTCTTCATTCAGATTAATGACACAATTTTACAGATTTTAAATAGAGCCTTTAGCAGTTAAAATGACATAAAATTCATTTTGACCAACACTAACAGGTGCATGTAAACATACATACAATGCAACAGTATAAAAAAAAAAATTGTTTCTTTCTTACGAAAATATTATGGGATTATGTATTGTTGTAGGCCAAAACCATGAAACAAGTTTGCATTTAGTATTTCTGGTTAGAACATGTCCTGACATCAATTGATCTTTTGAATGGGTTAAAATGCATGAAATAAAGTAGTTAAAGTCAGCTCAAGATGTCTTCATTCTAAAATGCATCAATAAATTTTTTTTTTTTAAACAGCCTTTTACTAGTTGAAAAAGTGGCTAAATGGGACTACAGAGGTCATATTTATATATATACACACAGTATATAGTTATAAAAGTAATTTTCAGAGTGTATTTCTTTGAAAAACGTTACCTCTCAACATTCCAAAGCATGATATATTAGTTTTTACTGCATTTTGTTTCATATTAAATATAATTTAATAATTCGTACTTTATTACTTTCACTCAAAGTACTTTTAAGGTAATTCAAAAATGTTCTTGAGTACAACATTTTTAACATTCTTGAATTAAAATGTTGTTAATTCTTGGAACACAATTTAAGATATTTTAGATTAAAACTGGAATGCTTGTGACTGTCCCATTGACTGCTGCAAGTTTTCCAGGATAAACTTCTTGCAGCTGGAGAGTCTGACGCAGGAACGCTGACAATTGACCTGGAGCTGAGAACGACGAAGATCACGCCCCAATCAATCGGCAGATCCATGGCCAACCTTGTTTTTCTCGAAAGGCATCTCTTGCTGAACCTCACAGAGATTCAGATTGCATGATTTTAGCCCCGATTTTGACTCGCCGACAGGTTTTGAGAAATCGCCAAAAAATGCCCAAAATCACAGGCGCTCGTGCAAGTGAGTGAAAATAACACAGTGTGAACTATCAATGACGCGATCTGAGAAAATCACCGACACCCGGGAAATATTTGTCATGCTAAATATCTGGACCTGTCGGTGATTCAGAATCATGCCGTGTGAAATGTGGGGAGGAGTTACGAAGGTATAGAAGGTAATTATCTTCGTCCATGCAATTTGTATGACAAGCTTATTTTGCTTGCAATTATTTTTTGTAATAATCCCAGCCTCACGTGAGAATTCCGGTCTTGCACAGGTGATCTTGCGTTGTCTTCTCGTGTGTGTTTGGCAGTGAGACAAAGTTGTTGGCGAGTTTTCCTATTGTAATGTCAAGCAATGTGAAAGCCCCTACCACCGATCTATCATACAGTGTGAACACAGCAGCGACTGAATGATACCCCAGATAATCACGCAGTATGAAAACATCTGTTACATGACTGCTTTGAAAATCGTACAGTCTGAACTCGGCTTAAGGATGCGAGAGAAGGTCTCATTTTTCGTCGCACCCATCTCGCAGAGCGGACTTTTTGGCCCCTTCGTGAAGGGCTTTACAGAGCACTTCACAGAGGCACAGAAGGCATCCCAGGCAATGCGACACTTCCTGCCCAAGCGCTCCATGGCATCTGCATCTGATGGCCACCCCAGAAAGCCGCAGAAGCAGGTGCCTGCACCCTGGGGAGCTGTAAAGGGGGGGGATAAACGATGACGATTCTTGGGGCCCATGGCTGAGGGGGGGCCTAGAAAAGCCCCCAATAAAATTGTGGTGCTAAAAACATTTGACAGTAAAAATTATTAACTTTAAATTATTCTATTTGCTGTTTCCTGGTGTCAAAAAAATGTATTCGTTTAAGAAACAAACATTAAACTAGTTTTAATGAAAATTCATGTAGTATTAGGTGTAGCCCTGCTACATAATTTTGGGTTGCATAGTTCATATTTAAATGTGTTAAAATTGTGTTATATATAAATATAAAATTAAATAAAGTAAGGTCAAAACGTACAGTATAAAAGTATGCACAGGGATAATCTAAACTGTTACGCCTGTCAATTTATGTTTCTTTGTAATGTAATTGGGTGCTTGGTGAAGTATCGACTATTAGGAGGGGGGAGAGAGGGAACACGGAAAAAGAAGGAGGAAAAATGAGAGAAAAGAGGCGTCAACTCGATTTCTCCAGGTATAAGTGGGTTCTTTAATGAAACAACAAGTAAATTATAGTTAATGGCTAGCGAATTATAGTGGACTTTAAATAACCAGACTTTTGAATCACTGCTGGCTAAGCGTGATCGCGAAGTTCCGGACTAATTTAAAGGCTTTCTATATGGGTTGTGGACACTATTTTGCAAGCTTATTCTTCTCTGGGCCAGAACCGCCCCATAAAAGTAAAAGCCCATTCAACTAGGGGCCTTGCCCCGTCATGGGCGTGGTCTAGCAGAATCTCCCTCTTAAAGATTTGTGAGGTGCCGTGCAGTGATTAAAAGGTCAGGGGCGGATTTAGAGAATTTGCAGAATTTAGCAGAATCTCCCTCTTAAAGATTTGTGAGGTGCCGTGCAGTGATTAAAAAGTCAGGGGCGGATTTAGAGAATCAGGCAAATATAGGAATGGGGCCCTACATTTGCAAAATTTACTTCAATCAAACTTGAGGTTCCATTTTTTTGTTGTCAAAGCTGCTGCAGCACAATGGTGCCTCTTACTTCCATTGATTCTACAGTTTTCATGTAATTATTTCATTCACATTTTTATTTATTCATTTAGCAGACACTTTATTATTTCACGTTGTAGACAACATAGCAATTGATATACAGTTGAGATACAGAAGTTTACATTATTATATTACTTATTATATTTTCTGAAACAAACCTGTATAGGTTACACATAGCCTAATGTGTCCACATGCTGTGTTCTGATGCAGCAATATTCACAGTAAATGTTTTTATTGATATATATTTGTGTTTATGTCGTCATAAAACGGGATGAATATGAAATAGTGACAGAACAGTTATCTAGTTGTCGTCTGATAAAATCAAACAAGCTACGCATTGTTGTGATACGTAGTATGTTGTGTTGCGTAAGACGCTACGTATGGGTCCGGAAGTGTATGTTGAACATGTGTTGATCACCTAGTAAAAGATATGTATACCAACCTGTATTGTCGTCCAGTATTACTTCATGGTGGCAGCGGTAAACGATACGGAATCACCGCGTAAGTGTTCGTGACCAGAAAAGCAGAAAATCGTCAAGCTGGAAGTTTAATAAAACTGCGGCTGCTGAGCAACGCGCGAGACCATTCCACTACGCGATCTCTTGTACGCCAATGCGGGACCGGTAAGAAGCAAATTGTCTGCGTGATAAATGCTAAAAGGTCCTGAGCAACAGTATACCAAATAACTTGGACACTAAACGACTGTTTTCAACGTAAGTACAAGATAAACGCTACAAAATGGCATCACATTTACCGATGATGAACTGGTCTGACCCTGATCTGAGTGAAGCAATGTCTTTATTCAAACAAAAAATGAATCTCTATCTGGAGGATGAAGAGATAACCGATGCAGAAAAACAAGCCAGGAAAATCTGTAGAGGAATTGGTGATGAAGGATTAAAACGACTCAATGCAAGTGGACTTAGTGATGCAGATAAGAGAAAGCCTGACACCTTGTGGATTTTTTTTGAAGGACAACTAAAATTAAATGTGAACTTTAGAATCCACAGACTTCATCTCATGCAATACAGGCAAAAACCAAATGAGAGCATTGACGACTTTGTGACTAGAGCTAGAACTTTAGCACTAAAATGCCAATTTACTGACGAAGAGCTTAACGAACGTCTTGTTGAGCTTATCATTGCCAGTACTCCTTTTGATGCTCTTAGAAATGATCTCTACAGTAAACCCAAAGGCCATCCCATTGCTGACGTCCTAGCAGAAGGGAGAAAGTATGAAGCCTTAGCAGCTGGAAATGAACAGATACAACAACTGGGAATGTCAAGCGCCGAAAAGGTCCATACTATAATAAGAGGGCGAACATGTCAAAACTGTGACACAAACCACAAGCCAAGACAGTGTCCAGCATACAATGATACATGTTCTATGTGTGGTAACAGAGGACACTGGGCAAAGTGTTGCAAGAAAAGCAGACGACAAAGACAGCAATCCAACCAACACAGACGGAGTAAGTCACGAACACGCAACCGATACCAAATCCATTCCAACCCAAGAAAAGACTACAAGCGCAGAGATGGACCCAGCATCGATGTTGTGGATAGCATCAAAGATGATGATGAATATGCATACCAAAAACACTTTTACTCCATCACCATCAGTGCAAAGTGCATGCACAGCATTCATGTGAAACCGCCCAGGGACGAAGCATATACAACTCTGAATGTGAAACCACCCTTTCTTCAAGGACATGGATATACGCTTCGCCTTAAAATAGATACTGGGGCATCTGGAAACACACTTCCACTGCGGACATTCAAGCAGATGTATGGTGCATCGAGTAAAAGCATGGAACATCTAAAGCCAGCATCCAATGTAAAACTAACATCGTACACTGGTGATATAATTCCCTGCTTCGGAACTATCCACATGCCATGCCAGTCCAAAGAATCCAGATGGATTGATGCAAAGTTTTATGTCGTTGATGTACCTGGTCCAGCTGTGGTTGGCTTACCCACATGCGAGCTCCTCAGTCTTGTGACTGTAAATGTTGATGTGATGACCGAGAAAGAAAGCATCCTGAAGAAGAGCAGACAAACAAAAGAGAATACACGACAACACATAAAGAGCATCAAAGAACTGAAAGAGACTTACCCAGATCAATTCGATAAAATAGGAAGTTTCAAAGGCACAGCAAAGCTCATTCTGAAGGAAGATGCCAATCCATTCATTGACCCCCCACGTAAATGTAGCATTCACATCAAAGAAAAACTCCAAAACGAGTTGCACAAACTTGTTAACCAAGGAGTCCTGCGCAAAATAGAAGAGCACACAGATTGGTGTTCCAGCCTTGCCTTTAGCACTAAGAAAGATGGGTCTCTTCGAATCTGTTTAGATCCACAGAAACTAAATGAAAACCTAAAGAGGTGCCCTCACAAGATTCCGACTCTAGAAGAATTAAACCCAAAATTTGCAGATGCAAAAGTCTTCAGCAAGCTTGATGCAAAAGCTGGATACTGGTCAATACATCTTGATGAGGAATCACAAATTCTTACCACATTCCGCACTCCTTTTGGCAGATACTGCTGGAAACGCTTACCATTTGGTCTCAGTGTGTCCCAGGACCTTTTTCAAGCCAAAATGGATCAGATCCTTGAAGGTCTTCATGGTATAATCAGCATAGCTGATGATGTTGCAGTGTGTGGAATTGATGAGGAAGATCATGACAGAAACCTGTTAAGTCTAATGGAAAGAGCTGCAGAAACTGGATTGGTATTTAACAGTGACAAGTGCATCATCAAGCAGCATAGCATAGCTTTTTTTGGCAATCTGTACACAGACAAAGGCATCAGACCAGACCCAGCCAAAGTCCACGACATACAGAAAATGCCAACGCCACAAAGCAAGGATGAGCTTCATCGATTTATGGGCATGATGAACTATCTTTCACCCTATATTCCAAAATTTGCAGATAAAGCCCACAATCTGAGAGGATTGCTGAAAAGTGACTCACAGTGGACCTGGGACAGAGATTATCAGAAGTGCTTTGAAGACTTAAAGACGACAGTGACTGTCGATGCTTGCTTAAAATACTACAACCCCACAACCACCCTAATGGAAAATATGTTTTTTTTGTTTTGTTATGTTTTGTTTTTAACACATTTACTAATTCTCATCAAGGCTGTATTTATTTGATTAAAAATAAAAAGGGGGGAAAAAATAATTTTGTGAAATATTGTTGCAATTTAAAATAACAGTTAACAGTAAAATGTGTGTTTATAATTGTGCTGTGCCATAATCGAAATGATCCACAATTATTATTTTATTTTTTTGAATATACCTTTTTGTTTTTTGTTTTAAGGTTTACAATAAGATATAGTAAATTCTTTGAAGTGCAGTTTTTAACCAATTTAATAAAGCATGGCTTTTTCTTACAACATTAGCCACAAGGGGACAGTCTTTATTAACAGCCTATGTGACAGCCTATTCAATGCTTACAGTAAACACCATCCCAATATAGAGCGGAAGTGTGGCGGGCAGAAGGTCCTGTCTTATTGTTTGAAGCCAGAAGGAAAAGCCCCACCCTTCAACTGGCTGTCACGAGTCACACTGGGATAAAAGTTACAACCAGACCCAGAGCACTGTGAGAAATTGTGTTTATGTTATCTCAGATATTATCTTCTCAATCTATAGGCTACATTTACAAAGAAAATCAACTAAAACTAGCTGACATATTTCACAGGCCAACAAAATATTCCATATCACATCAACATATACCAACCAGAATTCTAGAATTGACCTTTAGGTAAACATTTCACACACACACACACACACACACACACAAAGCAGTTAGTAAAAGTCATTGCAAAGTAATAGCTCTGAAGTGAAGCATAATACAGTAGAGAGAAAAAGTCTCTTAAAAGTAATTTGTTTGCAGATGCTGCTTAGTTTGACATTTTGTTATCTAATACAATGACATTCAGGCTGTTTAAGTGTCCAAATACTTTTTGGGACCGCTGGCATCTGCTATCCAAGGAATATAGAGACAATATTAAGCAAACCTTAAAAAGGTTAAAGTTTCTCTTTAGTTCTGGCTTGTGTGAAGTCATCTAGTGGGTGTTGTAATCCAGCCAGTCCTCAGTGATTCTGTTTCTTATCTTCAAGCACACATTTCTTGCAGACGTCAAGAACAAAGAGGTCTGTGGTTAAAAATACACCTCCACCCAGCTCTGATACATAGACTCTGATATATAGACACATCAAGGAATAATGTTTTTGGTTACAAGTGTGAGCTACTTTGTAAACCTATAAAATAAATTATACATTTAATAATTAGAGTCTTAAGTGTGATAATAAACCTAAAACATAAAGTTTAAAATGTAAAACTGAAGCATTACAAAATGAAATGAATAAGATTGGGCTATTAGATTTAAGACCGACTATGTGAACTTCTTGCTTTCATTGAAGTGAATAAATTGGAAGATTCTCCTTGATCACTTGAATTTTCAAGTTCAGGTTTTAATTGCTATTTCACCAGTGACCTGAAACTAGTGGCCTGAAATTCAGACTTCTGTCATTAGTAATTAGTTTGTTATTACATTTCTCACACAAGCATGCTAACTTTGTGTGTGTGTGTGTGTGTCTGTGTGTGTATGAGAGAAAGAGAGAGAGAGAGAGGATGAGTTGTCGTGTCCCTCTGTGTTTTTGTGAGTTGATTGAAATGGACAGGAAGGGTCAGGATTAGAGAAACAGGAAGCTGACATAAGGAAGTATTGTGCGTCACACAGATATTCACGTACTGCTTAAAGACAATCCAGACTCAACTTCGAAATGGAGTTTTTTCACAGATCTCCAATAAAACTCCTGCTTTTTGCTGGTAAGTCACTTGATTTCCTTTTATGATCTTGATACTGCTGAGGTTAATCAATCCTATTAAACTTTTTGTATACGTTTATTGCTCATCTGCACTTTAATTTCTTCATTGTTGAAAATGCTTTTTTATTGTTGATAAATAAATCAAATTATAATAAATACATAAATACATTTTGCAGACTAATTTGGGGGAGGTCATAGTTCTCACACATTTATCCCAAGTAATACAATTTTTTTACATTGTCTTTATTTTTTACCTTTATTTTGGACATACCTTAAAATATACACTTTCAGCTTTATACCTATATCAACATAACATCTTCATACAGTTATTCCTTATCTTAAAGTATGCTAGTGTGATTTTATTGTGTTCATTTATTGTGTTCACAAATCACAAAAACATGACTGTATTGGATTATTATTATTTTATCAGGATTACAGGTTTGGACGGAGGGAGGGGGTAACATTTTGATAGTGTTTGTGACAAAAATACAGAAGAGAAAAATGTATTAGTTTAATATTAGACATTTTATGCAAAACTTCCCCATGTGAAAACTAGCCTTTAAGACACCCATTAAGTGCTCATATTCATCTGCCTTTGTGAATAATTGTGTTGCTATTATATATTATCTTTTAAAGCCTGGTTTTCAAGTCTGCTGGATCCATGCAGATTTGAAGCCAATTGCCCGACCTGTCACCAGCATGCTAACTGCACGGTGAAAGAAAAGGACTCTAAATACGGCTGTTTCTGCAAACAAGGGTTCACTGGTGATGGAATCAACAGCTGTCAGGGTTTGCCATTTACTTTATTACCTTAAACAAAATGGTAAATTTAGTGCTTAAAGTTAGATTCGGCGACCCATTGTGCACAACACAGTTTAAAAAGCATACGCTTACAACTGAACAAAATTAAAATTGAGCTGCTGCTGTGTTGTGAGCTTATGTTAGCTTTTTAAACTGCCTTGTGTTGTGAATTTCTGGGCCACCGTAGTTATCAGAATAAATATTTCTATGATAAGTCATACTGACTGATGTTATAAACTACAGTATAATGTTTATCTGTAAAATTAAAACAATAAGCCAATAATACTGAATCAGGTTAAAGAATCATTAAGATCAGGTAAAATGTTAGGATCTAATTCAAGTTAAAGAAAAAAAAAAACATTGCAGCTAATAAGCTTTATCTACATGTAAACCAGACAATTTTTTGTGGAAAAAAGCCTAGCAGACGGACTATCACCTGCTTAGCAAACACACAATAAACTAGCAAAGCAATATTCCTTTTAAATGTCAACTGTATCAGAGTTTTGCAATTCTCTGAAGGTCTTATTATGGGTTATGAAAGGATCATATTTTGGTTTAAGGAGTTTCAACAAAAGTTTGACATGCATGCAATGAAAAAAATAAAAATATAAACACTTTTATTGTTTTTAAGTGGACAATAACTTTATACACGGTGAACTTTCAGAATTAAATAATTAAGATGTTTTTAATTACACACAGCTGTGAAACACACTGGTCATTTTCAAAAATCCATATTAGGGACATTTTAATGCTTAGAGCTGCTGCTTAGTTTAACGGATTTGCTTATGACCATTCACAGATGATGATGAGTGTGTGAACGTAACTGGACCAATATGTGGCCCAAATGCTAATTGTAGCAACACTGTTGGAGATTACTACTGTACTTGTGAGTCTGGATTTACTGCAAATGGAAAGCAGAAATTTAAACCCAATGATGGGACAGAGTGTAAAGGTATGAATCAGTCATACACTGCAGAATGGACACTACATAGACATACATTTGACACACATCATGAATGTCAAGAAGAAGAGTAGATATAATATGAGCTCAATTTTTCTTTAAATTTCAGATATTGATGAGTGTATGGATGCTGATAGATGTGGACCATTTTCTAAATGCCACAACACAAAGGGCTCTTTCATCTGCTCATGTATGAGAGGTTATACGTCCCAAGCCGGGCCCTGGTTTAACCATGAAAACGGGGCGGGCTGCAGAGGTGAGAATAGTAAAGTTACACTCATGTGCTTGTTTGAACATTTTGCCATACTGTATATACATGTAAAGGTTAAGTGTAGATCTGATATTAGTTTTTCTTATAAATACATTCATGTGTTTATGTGCTTGTCTCAGAAAACCCAAAGAAGCGTTGCCATCAGGACCACAGATGTATCAAAGATGCTGTTAACAATACTCTGGAAAAGGTGAGTGAAATATTCACTTTAATTATTATTTTGGCGATACTTCGGTTACAAACACTGACTATCATAAACTTTATAAGTATATGTCAACTTATTCTACTAACCATAAACCCCTAAACAGTCTACTGTAAATAATGTAGAGACCCAATGGCTAATTTTCATCTGTTGCCCTTTGCCAGAATTCAAAAAGACATGAATGTATATATTGTTATTTATGCTAAAGATACAAAGAATAGAAAATACTTAACTTTGAAATTTTGTCTAAATGATAGAGAGGAAAATATTAATAATTTGCTAAGAGACGATGGAACTAAAAAATATGTCATTTTTCATGAAACCTACTTCATACTGCAGATATAGAATTTTAAAATAACTATTTTGTTTTTATTTGAAAATCTGTAAACAATTTTAAGTTATTCTTGTGTGTTTTTATTATGCTGGTTTGCAGCTCAAAAAACATGCATTATTATTATTATTATTGTTATAATCAATGTTAAATACAGTTGTGCTGCTTAATATGTTTATGAAAAATTTATACATTTATGATGAATCAAAAACGAATTTACGTGAAATAAAAATAAACAAAAAGATTTAATTAAAAAAGTGTAATATTAAAAATATATTTACTGTTGCTTTTCAAGGTAATGCATCCTTGTTGAATTCAAATATAATAAATAATACCGAACCAACACTTTTGAACTGTTTCTATATTATACATTATTATTTTACATATTATAGTTAAAATATTTATCATCTTTTAATCTCAGCTGTAAATCACTGTATTTATATGTGTTGTTATTTTTATGGTTGTAATTGATCTAAATACAATTTTTAAGCACAAAATTTGCAGAATGTAAGTTTTGCTTTCTATGCAAAACAATTCCTGTCTTTATTTTAGTCTAATGTGGGTTAAAGTTGATTATCATACCACCTTGTAAAAAATGGACATCTTGTCCAAATGTAGTCACATCCCTCTCAGATGTTTTTTCTCTCACCTTGCTTAGAATATCTCTATTTCAGGAAACAGCTGCTCTGGAGGTTTTGTCATGAGATTTTTGTCATATAACAATCAGGAGGGATAGAGTGTTTTAGGAAATGTCATCAATATTTCAAGAACAGTGTGAGAGGCCACATAGCCAATATAAACCCATATATATCACTTTATTTTAATTTATTAAATTAATTTTTTTTCACAAGCTTGTGCTTGTAATTTAATCAAAATAATATGCGTGTTTGGCGTGTTGTCTGGAGAGAGTGCTCAGAGCTCAGCGGACTCCTCCTGGAGGAAGGATAGTATGAAACACTGTAAAAAGTAATACCTAGATCTAACTTATAAAAGATGAGGCAAGTGGCTGCATTGGACATTTTAAGTTGAGGCATCTTGCAGCCTTTTTTATGTATAATAAACACGGTAACATTACTTAATAAAAACAGAAAAAAGTTGAGTAAATGTTAGTGGTGACTGACAGCTTGCCAAACTGCCTCATAGAAAGACTGATCATAAGAAACTGCTGTATTTGGTGATTTTTACTGTATGTTGTAGGGAGAAGACAGAAAAGTATTCATATCGGCCTTCAATATAGTGCTTGGTACATAAAAACACAAGCCCACACTATTGTTTTTGCGTGTTTACCTGTTTACCTACTTACCTTTGAATAGTTATAGCTTTTTTATTGTATTGATTCTGAAGTTATTCTTACCTGGATGTGAAGCTTGAAGACCCCAGGTAACAAAAGTGCTTGGGTACCTAAAGATAAGGAAAATGCATGGTTAAAATATGTGCTAAATGTTACATATTTAACAGAAAAATAAGTTTTAAGGTTTTTTTTTTTTTTTCATTAATTGACTATGCAGCATGGAAAAAAACCTGGATCAAATCTCTAAAATCTCTAATCTCTAAAATACATCTCTACAGTAAAATCTGTGCATCTGCTTTAGTCAGGGCTCTCAAGTCTCATGCATTCACTGTGACACACACGCATTTTAACCAGTTCACATGATCTCACGCCACACCTTTTATTTCTCACGCTGAAAAGTAAGAGATAATTAAAACTTGTATATACAACTAATAGACGAGGCGCAAGCAAACAACGTTCAGTTCTATGTCGAGTTTATAACTACTCACTATCAGAAATGAGAATTTGTGGTTTTTAATTATGTGATCCCAAGTGCCAAATTGAGGATGGAGTTAGATCCATAAACAGGTCTGCAGTCGTGGGTAAAGAGGGAGTAGAGGAGGGGGCTCAGCACACACCCACATACTCCAGTGTTAAGTGTGATGGTAGTGGAGCATATGTGGCCTAACCTAACATGTTGTGGTCTGTTGGTCAGAAAGTCAGTTACACAGTGGGATGTTAATGCCTAGGTCTCTGAGTTTGGTAATTAACTTGGAGGGTATGACAGTGTTGAATGCTGAGCTGATGTCAACAAACAGCATTCGTGCATAAGTGTTCTTATTGTCCAGGTGTGTGAGTACAGAGTGCAGCGCTATGGAGACTGCATCCTCTGTGCTCCTATTGCCTTGGTAGGCAAACTGGTGTGGGTCCAGAGTAGGTGGGAAAGAGTCCTTTATACAGTATGTGACAAGACTAACCACTCAAAGCACTTCATGATGATAGGTGTGAGTGCTACAGGGCGGTAGTCGTTTAAGCACAATGGGCTAGAGCAGGGGTCACCAAGTTCGGTCCTGGAGGGCCGGTGTCCTGCAGAGTTTAGCTCCAACCTGCCTTAACACAGCTGC
>JAUCMT010000013.1:3533612-3549287 GCA_032357475.1 Enteromius thamalakanensis | reverse complement strand
TGGGTCCTAATGCCCCAGTATAGTGACGGGGACACTATACTGTCCAAAGAGTACCGTCTTTCGGATGAGACATTAAATCGAGGTCCTGACTCTCTGTGGTCATTAAAAATCCCATGACACTCACCGTAAAGAGTAGGGGTGTAACCCCGGTGTCCTGGCCAAATTCCCACTGGCTCTTGTCTATCATGCCCCCCCAATAATCACCATCCATTGATTGGCTGTATCTCTCTCTCCTCTCCACCTGTAGCTGGTGTGTGGTGAGCGCACCAGCGCCGTTGTCCTGTGGCTGCCGTCGCATCATCCAAGTGGATGCTGCACACTGGTGGTGGCTGAGGAGAGACCCCCCTCATGATTGTAAAGCGCTTTGGGTGTATGGCAATACACAGTAAAGCGCTATATAAATGCGTCATTCATTCATTCACTATCATCCACCGTGACTACCGAGGTGAGGGCAGAGAGTTCACATCACTGATATAAAATCTTTTTTTTATTCTGTGTTCAGTACCTGCAACCTTATCAGTGGCCCCGGAAAAAATCCAACATTTAAGTTAAACTTAAAATGGTAGTAATGCTGTCTTTTTTGAAAGAAATACATATTTAAGCAAGTGTCGTTTTTCCCAAAAAGAAGTTTGCAAATAATAAATCAATTAATACTTTTCTAAACTAACTATATTCATCACATACAAGTCCCACTGCCTCCTGTTGCTTCATGAATGGGTAAGTGAGTTTAGCTCTGAGAAAAGCTCGAACAACATTTTAGGATGTCACTTAGTTTAATATTTTTGTGCCTAAATGCAATGAAATTCAGGTATTTTCATGCATATTTTTGGAGCCACTTGATACACAGATGTTCAGAAACACAAAAGAAAACAAGCAATAATTATTTCCCTTTTGTTTGTGCTTCTTTATTTTTCTGGTCCCTCACATAATATTTATTGAATAAACACTTTGTCTGCAGTAAAGTTGTAAACGCAGAGTGTTTGACAAGAACATTTTTGTAAAGGTTAACGCTCTGTATTTTGAATGTGCTCAAGATTCTAAAAGTGCTTTAATATCATGTATTGCTAAAGCAAATGGCATTAAATAATCTGAGGAAATATAGACACTGACAGAAAAACAGGGGCTGTACAGGGGTTTTCATTAGTGCTCATAATACACATAGATTTCACATACAGGATATATGTTTTTAGTTAGATGATGAAATGCATATATTAAGGTTTTCGAGTGCCATCAACACTTGAAAAACAGAACAGAGTAAAATAAAACACCAATCGACACCCCGGACCCCACCCCATCACAAAAAAATAGCTTTTAGAAATGATCACATTAAGGACTTATTCACTGTGCTTCAATAAGGTATAGCTCTGTTCTCGATGAAAAGATCTCAATCACATTTAATATGAAGGTAGTTTATATCATCAGACATGCATTATGCACTTTACTCTGTTATACCAGGTTACATCACTGGCAAGCCGGTTAACTAAGAATGTCCTTCGTCCCGAATTGTTTTCCGATTTCTAACAGGCGTCTTTTGTGCTGCTATAGTACTGTATATGTAATTTGGAAGAGCGGATAGTGTCACCTCTTCAGCTGTGCCCAGGCCTTTTGCAGGTGAGAATCCCACACGATGCAGAGCCAGTTCAAGACATTTATGTCTGCATTTCCGAACCATACCGTTAAAGACACAGCCTGACGTAAAAATGGCCACATTGATGATTTGGTCTGTCTTGAATTCATTAAAAAGTTAACAGAAAGCAGCAGAGAGAGCATGTGTGAGAATCGCGGGACGTCCTCCCTGCTTCGTGTGTCAGCTCTTATAGTCTACTACACAGAGTCACTACAGGAGCCAGAACATACAGGGGAAGGGAGATGGTCGACGTTCGGATGCGCACTAAAGATTACCTGATTAAGACTGAGAGGGAAGGAGAGTTAAAGGGAGAGTTCGCCCACAAAAAGAAAGTTCTGTCATCGTTTGCTCACTCTTGTGTCGCTTACTTCTGTTTAACACACAAAAAGAAGAAATATAAGAATCATAAAGGTGCAAAAGCACCATCGAAGGTCCATATGACGAGTGGGAAAACGGCTGACATTCACCCTGGGTCAGTTTGGCATATTAATGTAAATCTTTTCAAAGAATCAGTTGATTTAGTTTATAAAACTGGTCTGAATGAATCCGGATTCCTTATTTAAGATCTCCCCCATAGGCCTTGGAATATATCTCACAAGTAACATGGGCAACTTTTTTAAGGTTGCGTGGTCAAGTGTGGCCAGTTCAATTGTATTAAAAACCTCTCTTTGTTCCCTGGAAACAATAAAGTCTCACTGGTTTTAAGGAAACGATGACAGAAGTTTCATTTTTTGCACGTACTGTTCCTTTAAGGTGAGGGACTTATGTACATTTGGAGGAGTCAGATGGATCCAGCCTTCTACATCACACTGCACTTGGCCTTCAGCTTGTCTGCACGTCTCTGCTTGCTGGAGCGCATGTTCAGACTCATATCACGCTTCTTATCCAGGTTCAGGAGCTCCTGAAAAAGCTCCTTCACGTTGGTGTTGGTCTTGGCTGATGTTTCCATGAATGCGCATTTCCAGGTGTTCGCCTGAGCTTCACCCTCCTTGGTCTCCACCTCACGCTGGGTCTCATCGCTCTTGTTGCCCACGAGCATGATGGGGATGTTCTCCACATTTCCTTTGATGGCCAGCACTTGCTGGTAGATGGGCTTCAGCTCCTCCAGCGACTGCCTGCTGGTGATGGAGTAGACCAGGATGAAGGCATGGCCTTTAGAGATGGACAGACGCTGCATAGCAGGAAACTGGTGGCTGCCAGTGGTGTCTGTGATCTCCAGAGTGCATACGCTCTTGTCGCAACTGATGACCTGCCGGTACGTGTCCTCCACCGTCGGGATGTAGGTGTCCCTGAAGGTGCCTTTAACGAAGCGCAGAACCAAGGAGCTCTTGCCCACTCCCCCTGCTCCAAACACCACCACCCGGTAATCGTTACTCTGCTCTGGCATGCTGCTTGGGTTTGTCGGGGTATGTGGCGGTTAAGACTCAATTATTCCCTGAGACCTGAAAAAGGAAACATGCTTTGTTTGTTACACGTCCAATAAATATATTTGTCTTCTACCAGACATTTTTTTATTTCCAGACATTAAACTAGTCAATTGTGATTATTTTTTGTCTATTCCAGCTTAATGTATAGAGATGGTGATAAGTAAGCAATTTTATTCCATAAAAACTGTAAACACTGTGGCTCCGTGGCACTTTTAAAATATTGATCTGTTTGTCAGAGCTCCCTCAATGACCAGCTCAATACAGCAAAATCGGCTCAACCAGTAATGCACGTTTGAGGCGAGAGTCTCTAATTTTCTGATCAACTAAAGATGGAGGGGTGTTTGGAATTATAGTTAGATCCTGATTTAGGGATGAAATATGACATGTTCTTAACAATTTTCATGAGATCTACATGTCACTATTATAACAGGGTTGCGTGACATTGTTCTTTAAATGGAGAGGATGGAAAGACAATGGTCAGCATTTTCCTGACATGAATGTGTGTGTGTGTGTGTGTGTGTGTGTGTGTGTGTGTGTGTGTGTGTGTGTGTGTGTGTGTGTGTGTGTGTGTGTGTAAATACATCAGAGTGTATGCCTGTGTGCCTTTGTGAATTGAGTAGGACGGTCTCTGCTGCCATCAGCATCAAGGTCATCTATTAATGACTCATTTATCTTGCTGTGAAGCAGCCATTGGTATTAGTCTCCTGTGGAAAGCAAGATCACACCAGATATTTCTGGCACCTGACTGAATTCTTGCAGCATTGGCGACAGGAGACACTTCCTGACTGCCTCAAGAGAGATTTACGCAAATGCCTAATTTTCACATGACAGATCAATATACCCAATGCGGTCTGATTAACAGACAACTTTGTCTGCATTTAAGTGCTTGAAAATGCTCACATCTACTCGGCCCCAGAGGAAAATCCAGTGGTACTTCTGAATTAGCAGTAATGATTATCACTCAGATGAACAGAGAACAGATGAGCCTCTTACTAAAGACCTCTTTGGTTTGCCGGCAGCATAAGACGCAATCTCAGTGGAAAGCAAGTTTTGAATATTAAGGATGTTTTGGCAACCTTTATAGCTCTCATATTCTATCTTTTTTTTTTTTTCGTAGTAAAACTCTGATCAAATGTAAAGGTTAGACATTTTATAAAGAGGCTTAGTAAATCATTGGACACACAATGTGCTTTTGAGTTCAATGGATCAGTCATATGAAAAATAGAGTGAAGATATAAAAATTGCTGGATGAGATACCATTTACTTCTCCACAGACACAACAACAATACAAAAAAATCAAGACAATATTAATATGAACAGCTAGATTTCAGCTACAAATGTAACATTTTATTAAACAGGCAGTTGATACTGATAAATGAGCTAAAGACTCAAGTTTTTTTTTTTTTTTTTTGTGGTTTTTTTTTGGGCTGCTGGTAGACTGTAGTAACTACACCACCTTTTACATTCAGCAATAATTAAATGTAGCCATTTATTCTCATTTGCAAGCAAAATGTTTATTAAGGTAGATGTAATTTTGAGTAGTCTAATATAGTAGCCTACTATTTCCATCATTGCAAAAAAGATTTTTGTTGCTGTTGTAAGTATAAATTTTAGGAAATCCATGAGTGAAGCATATCTTTGCTTTTCTTTTTTTCTTTTGGTGCCAATAGCTAATCAATATAGTCAGGACACAATTTTATATACATTAATGGCCCAAGTGTATGGAAGCCCACTTCTGCCTCATAAGAACAACATATATACTCCTTGTTAAATCATGTTCACGTATAAACATTTATAATTATATGGGAAAAAAGTAAAATAATGAAATACTAAGTAATAACTATGTCTTTCTTTTTCACTTTGTCATGTGTTTATCTCTTTCAATGTTCTAATTTGGTATTTTTTATCTCATAAATGCAACATGCATTTTAGAATTTCTGAATAGAATTTCATTTTATAATTTTTTATTAAACTGTAAAAAGAAATCTGAATATTTCAACACTATGTTTCCTTTCATTGTTATTGTAATATAACTATTACTAGTTTTTATTAATAAAAACTTTTAACATTGTTGTTATCATTATGTCAATTGGGCTCGTCAATTGTGTGAAGAGGACTTTACTTTTATTATTAAGATAAACACAACTATTGATTTAATATTGGTTTTGCTGTTTTTGTTAAGCTACTCAAAACTATGAATTGCAGTGATTTTACAGCAGTTGATATTACAAGGCCTGTTCTTTCTGCCCATGAGTGTGCTGTATGCACTGAGGCTCCACTGTAGATGCTATCGCATTTGTTTTCTGCTGGTTTGTACCAGTTTGCATGATGTCAGTGGATCAGGCCTTCGAACACCTAAGATATATTTACAGATTCTCCCTGAGCTACTTGGGAACATCTCAGTAGTGCATTGTTTTTGGAACTCTGGGAATTTTCCGGTTACTGTGGAAACAGCCCTTGAGGGCATGTATAGAATGAGCAAAAACAAGAGTGAGAGAATGTCATCAGAGATACTGATGAAAGCAAGAAGACTAAGCCAATATATATAATGTTGCATGTCATCTTTCTGTCAGTTACCCTAGTAACCATCTGGCAAACAGTGGGTTTAATTTACGTCACTGCAGCCTATTCATACACTGAGGTGAAAGAAACTATTTATAGTGATGAATGATTACTCAAGTAAAATATGTAACCTCAGATCAGTTCAGATTTTCTTTTGTGGGGTATTCATAGAGTAATGTATTAATCAACACAGATTATTTCGATTTTTCACAAAGTCATATTTCAAAACTACATCTCGAGATAAGACAACGTGCAACTGAGGTGGCCTGAAAGGCTACAAGAGACATGCAAACGTCTATCGCATGTGATGTCTAAAAATACCACAGCTCATCAACTCAATTCTTACTCTATAAGCTTGATCCTGAGCCCGTCAGAGCTCTGATGGAATGCAGATCCGAGAAGGTCCGCATCTCTTAATCAACGGGGTTTGCTGTTACAGCTGGCGTTAATATTGCACGTAAAGCTGTAATTAGGCGACATTCAAAACAGGCATCCTGTTATTTTCTCTCAGCCAGTTGGGTAATAAAGCACATACAGGCCATGCAACCTGAATGAACATGCAATGAGAGGCCGTGGATAACAGAATATGTTTTTTTTTTTTACTCAATCACATGTCGCGTTCACATTTCACGCTGAGACAAATACATTCATCCGCGCGTAATTCATGAATCTGCACTGAACCGAACGTCATTTTTATACGGAAGAAGCGCGATTTTTTACGCGTGAAGTCGTTAATCGCTTGCTTGTCGTCAAAAGAGCATCGTTCACACACACACAGGCGATGGATAACAAAATGCAAAGGATCCTCAAAGTCATTACGTCGCTGTGCGCCGAAAGATGCTATTGCAGTCCGTCACACGAAGGACGCGCGTCAAAGACACGAGCGTATCGATACATGAAACCCGCATTTGTCTGAACGCTTTACGTATTAAAACAATTATTCATGTAAGGTTACCGCTAGTGAAAAGCGATTTATTCTTACCTGGCGACTGTGTAGCAACGTCCCAAATCTTGTTAGTCATAAATTATAGGAAGCATTAGGAGATCAGATACACGACAAATGTCTTACATTCTCTGCCGTACCAGTCCCGTTTCATTTTCTCGTGTTATTTGCATGGCGTAAATCGAACGATGTCGCTGAAAATTCTGTTATTGCTCTTGGTGCGGGCGGCGCGCGCGCTCCAGCTGTCCTACCTCTCTGACGCACGCAAGCGCGCGATATGCGGCTCACCCCCGCGTCCTGTGTCCCGTTACACGACGAGAACAAAAACCCCACCTTCTCTATACCGTTAAACTGTTCTCCGTCTACGCCATGTTGATCATACAACATTGTTCCTTCACTAAAGGAGGCATGTTACATTAATAAAACACCATTTTGAACTCAACGTTTCCTCTATGGGCAAACACTGGGAATAGATGGGGTCAGTGGAATGATGGAAATAGTAGCCTACTATATTAGACTTCTTTAAAATATCTAATAGAACTGCTGTCAGACTTGCAGGGATAAAGAAATAAAGGGACTAAAATTCATGTACGGGTAGATGTGCAGAAAGCATTTTAATTTAGGGAGGTTTGTTTACCAATAAGATAAGAAGAAGAATAATATATTCGGATATAGGCTATCTATATTATCTATAAGCTTTTTTATGGATTATATGACATGCGTGATGGTTTATCATATGATGGACATATTATCCTAAGACAGTAGGCCTAGTTTATATGTATAAAAAACCATATAAAACAAAGTATATAATTGGGGAATTAAGTCATTATGTAAACATTAAAACATTAAGCCATTTACATCTCTCAGCAACAGATTCTCGTGGCGTTGATCCCGGCGTCAGGATAACCTTTTGTTCACTGGTGAATTAGTATGTGTCTCCCTCCAATGGCTTTCTGATGAATCGACAACGCAATCAATCATTTCGCAGTAAATTAATATTTTGTATGAAATTTTTGAAAACAGCTAATTTGCATCACAAATTAAACGTTTACAGCTCCCCATAACACTCAATTCAAAACCATGTCATCAAGACAACACTGGATTTTTTATTATTTAATGACACTGTTTAAATCAAACTTACTTAGCAAAAAAACTGACATCAGATTTTAAATGAGCTTTGTTAACTTTTATATCAGATTTCTTGTGACCACAAATTACATCAGAAGTCTAATTTATAAAATGTGTTGTATCTTCCTGAGAAATCCTCACACAAAATGAATTAGGCAACAGATTATTCCACGATGACCAAGATGTGTAAATATTAAATTTGAAATTAAAAAATCTAAATGAAACCACTTTTAAATTTGTATAGCCTTATGAAAAGAGCATTTTTGTTTCAAAGAGACTGCTGCTAACACGATGGCTTTGTTTTTTATTAAGCATTAGAGAAATTAATGCTTCAATTAATGTTTTAATGAAATTAATGTTTAATGCAGCCTGTGACAATTTCCCATATAGTTCTCCAAACAAGTGATATACAGGCTTGTTTTTTAATTCAATGCTGTTCAAGAGAATATACGTATTTTAAAATGTGTTCATTTCATAAATACTTTTTTATCTTGAATTTTAATTTCCACAAACTAACATCTGTATTGTTCCATAACAGTTTTGTGTTTTCAATATTGGAGTATGTTGTCACAAAAGACCAGTGTGTGTCATATGACCTTAACCTTTTTTCCCGGCCAGTAATGGTGAGCTTAAGTCTGTAGGCAAGACTTGAAATTTAAAGACAGAAACTGAAATAACAAAGACAATTTATTTTACAATCTCAAAATATACACTCTTAAAAATAAAGGTCCCAAAAGAGGGTTTCAGGGTGCCATAAAATAAACAGTTTTGGTTTCCAAAGAACATTTCACTGAACACATCTTTAAAACATAGGCTAAATAAATGAATAAAACATAATTTAGTGTAAAGAACATTCTAATAATCAAGAGAATGTTTTTCCACTGTAAAGAACCATTTTTTTAAGGACACAGTCTGATTTTAATTCAAACTGCACATCCATTAGCCTAGCTGACCCTTGACCATTTTTGTTCACTTTTACACAAAAGCTATTGTAACATAAATAAATAAATATCATGATGTTTTTTGAGTCAGCTATATTGTATAATATTTACATTTTAATTGTTCGAAAATAAACTTTAGCCCACCGTTTGGATGTTTATTATTAAAAGAAAATGTGATACATTTTCACAGTTCATACCAAAATTTATTTTTTTGATAGATCAACGTTTGCACGTTGAGGCAGTTGCCTATTTTTCTTGCCAATATTTACGTTCGAGATAAAAAATAAAAAGAGAGAGAAGGAGAAAAGCGTATGTGCGTGGGAGGGAGGGAGAGAGAGGGAGAGGCGTGACATCAGAGCGCGCAGCATCACTGAATGCAGGGCATCATCGCCACTGACAGAGAAAGACAGCAGCGCCTCCACACCCAGTAAACACCGCCAACGCTGCTGAACATGAGGTAAGATTTACACCAATTCAGTCTATTAGAGAATATGTGAAACCACGGGCGACAGGTGTATCACAACATATGCATGTTTGCGGAATTTCTGCGGTAAATCTGACGGCTGTGTAGCTACGCCGTGTGTCCGTGATGAGGTCCTGATGAGAATATTTATGAGGGCGCCAGAGAGGACCGTTCACCACAAGCGTTTTCCCTCGAATCTTAACGAGTCCAAATAAGATTAAATTAAACTGCGTTAGGGTGATAAATACGTTGTGTTAGGGGCCGACAAATGAAAGAATTTCTCTGTCTGTTATCACAGCTAAAATATCACGGCCAAGGTCAACAATAAAACAGCAAGGATATCTGCTCTGTCCGAGTCAGGGGCTTCAATATTCAGAAACGCGAGAGTGAGGCTAATTTTCTTAGTCCGTTCATGACGTTCATGACACGTTCATGAAAGCTTCCTAGCCATTCGATGCCCATAGAAACAAAGAAAGGAATCTTCTGTGTTTCGGCCTCCATTACTGTGAATATTGCATGAGCACAAAGAAAACGTGACGATTATTCGAGATGCTGATTACATGTTATTAGATTTGTCAGTACATTATTGTAAACAGTCTTTTGTTAGAAACTGCGTACATCCTAAACCAGATTCTGGTATTAGACTGTCTCAATAACCATCAGAGTTAAGGTAAACTGCTAGAAAAATCATCATTTTGTTAGATGGATAGATATTGAGCATTGAAGTGTTGTCTAAAATACCCATTTTATCAGACAATAAACATAGTGAGTGAGTTAAAGGGTAAATCCGGAATTATTATTATTTGTTATTATTATTATTTTTTATTATAGCCTACTGTATATATCTGCCATTTGGTAATTGGCAATGTAATAAACAGAATAGTTTACTTACAATCACGCTTTTTGAGCCTAATTTTATAGTGACCAGCTGAATATTATCCTGCATTGGCATGACATATTGATTTGAGTTAATTTTGTTTACTGTTTTTTTATTTAATTTACATGAGTAAAGCTAATTATGAAACATATTTGTGCAGTATATCGTATTAGATATGCACACTATCATTATTTCAGTTTGAAAAAGTTGTTAATATACATGTCATGGTTTTGCCCAGTATCCAGGCATTACTCAGATATCATTATTTCTAAATATTTCTTAACTGAATGCTGCACCTGGCCAATTATTCCAGATTGATCTGTAATAATGTATTCATTCTAGGAGAGACTGTGTGTCTTAGAGAAAAATAAATAAAATAAAAATCAATACTTGATCCAGTGGGACTGTGAACATTAAGTTAAAAGGGGCTGAATTAAGGCCACATCTTCAAGCCTACCTGAGGTTAAGTCAGCATTAATCATAGATGTTACAAAGACCAGGGAGTCTCTGTCCATAAAAGCTCATGTCTGGACCACCCCTGCACAGCTTGGTGACTCAACTGGACACAGATGTGATGTAGTCTTCAAAAAAACAAAAACCTGAACTGCTTACATAATGTTATGTGAGTATTATAGAAAGTGACAGTCACTGGGTGATGTTATTGCTAGTAAAACCTTGCTGGCTATTCAGAGACTAGATAGCTTGCTTCCTGAGTGGTGGTAAAAAGATAAAAATGTATATTTATATATAGAATATTTCTGTATCAAAAAATAGTTCAGTATTGTTTATGCATGCATTATTTTTCTGTCTCAAATCACGATCAAGCAATTCTGAAAATAATATTGTGAAAAGAAATTGTGTTATTTAAAAGAGACTGTTACAAAATATTAATTGCTGCTGTATATTTAAAAATATTATATTAATTAGTTAAAAGTGTAAATATAATATATACATTTAAAATGTATTTAATAAACCCTTTTTAATATTAAAATTATGAAAATTTGTTTTGAATCACTTGAGTCAGTGTTTTTGAATGAATCTCTTCAAAGAATGATTCAATGACAAATATATTGTTTAACTGTCACTTGGCACTTGTGAAACAATGTACTCGACACAAACACTTTGAAGCGTCAGCTTTTACTATATTTTGTTTGCTACCATAGACATCAATGTTTATATCCGAAATATCAACTTTCATCACAGAATTTCTGTCATTGTATTAATGATTGAACTAATACTTTATGGTTGATGGTCTTGTGTAGCTGTCTTAACATGGTAACTATTTGCTCTCTGTGTCAGCGACAGCACAAACACAGATATGAATTTTCCCGAAAGCCTTTTTTAGAGGTTTATTAGACACAGGATAATTATTGTAATTACAAATGAAATTGTGGGGGTGATTGAATCTAGATCTTTTAATGATTAATCTGGCAGTTCTGGTAGTTCTGGGCCCTATGCACAAGCAGTGGCCATGGGCCCCCATAAGCTCGAGGTTCACAACTACACATTTACATTTACACTCATTTACACAGAATATTACCATTTTCATTAGTTAACAACATTTATTGTGATCTCAAAATAATATAATGCAATGTCACTCCTCAGGGGCCCTCCCCTCACTTGGGGCCCTGCTAATTTAGTCCCACTTTTCACCCAACTACGACGCAGTAGTAAAATGGTTTAATGCACAGCTTACCATCATTCAAATGCTGTTAATAATGTCTGCATTTTTGGCTGAAAAGGTTAAATGTTAAATTGCTAATTGTTTTTGTTTGTGCAAGTGATACGTTGTATGTATTTGTGTTCGTCAATTGAAGCAGCGCATTAATATAGAACATTGATTAAACTGTTTTTGAAATACCTGTTTATTAAACAGTTTCAATGCACACCTACCATGGCAGCCAATCAGAATCCAAATTTTGGATTGCTTATTTTATTTTGTGTTATTTATGTTTAAGGATCATTTCTAATGGCTGCTGATGTGTCGTTTGTTTTTCTCTTATGCTGAGGAAGAAACATTAAAAAATATTTTAAGATTTATATGTTTATATGTCACTAATATGTGATTTTGAACTGTTGGTGAGGGGATTGTGTTGGCATACATGGTATGTAGGTCCAAGCTGATTTTTATGTAGGTTTAGTAATGTTGTGGTTAGCATAGATTGATATGTATCAGGAGATATGATATGTTTCTGTTGAAAGACACGTGAGAGCTTGTCAGTGGCCCTTTTTGTTTCACTCAAGCCTGAATATAATATAACATTGGTCTGAACTTGCAAGTTTTCAAAGATTCAGTTTCATTTTTCTGTCTTAAGGGATGTTGGAACTGATGATATAAAGCATATGATGAAGGTTACTGAAGTCACTTTTTTTTTTTCAGCAGAGGTTAAATGGAAAAATATACGCTTGCACATTTCTCGCAGCACATCTCCTGTCCTGCAAAATTTTGCTAACTATTAGAATTCATTGTGATGAGTCATGAATTTTACACTGAATAATTTAGTGACCTTATAAACACATTGGTGAATGTTGGCATTTTTGCACGGAGGCTACTTTACAGCAGGATCAGCTTTGAGAAATGCCTTCATTCAAATGTTAAAGTGTCCATGCAATCCGCTTGACTGGTTGAAAAAGGGTTATTGGTTCTGGAATAATTCAGTATTCGTACTCTCAATGAGATGAATCCTATCCCCCTCTTGGCTGATGGGTGAATTGCCTGAATTTTCAGCCACCATTTTATGCAAACAGTCCTCAGTACAGTGCTACAGTCGGGATAATTTAGTCTCTTAACAAACACATGACCTGCTGGCTCGGGTATGGGATTCTCAGGCATGGTTCCTTCCTTTGCAAGTGCTGTTTAGTAGGGTAACCAGACAGTCTAGGAGTGAATGGTTGTTGTGAGATGGGCAGGGAGGGGGAAGGGGGGAAGCATCCTCCATCTTCTTTGTTCTCATTCCCGCTGCTTATGGCCTACTTTAGTTCATTCTATCAGAAACACTGCTCAACGCGTGTCTGATTACAATATTGTTTTCTAAAAATGAAATAAATGAATCAGACCTCTAGATTATTATGGGGATCAGTATTTAATTGCTATCTTATCTGTTTTCTTTGGTCTTATATAAAATAAAATGTATGCAACATATTATTAAAAAAACATTACATTATATTATTAAGGCAGACCAGTGAAAAACAAATGAAATCAGGGGATATTATTACATTATATATTGGTAAATTGATAAATGACTTGGTTTAGTGAGGCTGTTTGCTGACCTTTGCATCATTGGTATTCTTAGCGTGTTTTCCGGCTGTTGTGTGTGCATGACTGAAGAGCCTCAGGCTTGTTATATCAGCTACACGTGTGCATCAGACTCACTCACACAACATCACCTTACAAAGGAAATCTGTTAAATAACAGTTTCAATATGTATAATTGTATACTGTTTGTGTGTGTGTGTAAGAACAGCGTTGAAACAAAACTGCTCTAGAATGAAACCTGGGTCACCTTGTGGGACACTAAACAATAGCTGCAGCATTATAGCTGACAATTTCATTGCTCTGGGCTTGTGTGTGTCTGTCCTCTATGTGTCATGTAATGAGATATTGGATGTCTTTCCCATGTAGTCAAGGGAGGTGTGCTATACAGCTGTAGATCCGAGGATCAGTGCATGCATTGAGACAAACTGTACGGTTGGGTATCACTTTATATCTCGTCACAATGCAAAATCAGATGCTGAGATTTTCAGAGCATTCCCTCCTGAAGAGAGCAGGGATTGAGTGTTACCATGGCAACCGCCGAGAACTGCTGCCCTGCATTGGCAGCTCACTAACACTCTTCCAGTTATTTTCCTCAAGGGATAGATCTTAGAGTAGATTACCCAGCAGCCACTGCAGCACATACACAGAGCACAAAAGATTAAAAAAAAGAGTGGTATCGCCATTTCTTCTCCTCCTGACTTCATTAATTTAACGGTTATGAAAACACCTCCAGGAGCTAATTAAAATGCAGAAATATCTAAAGTGTTCGCATGGTGCCCCATTGGTCATGCATTCAGCCTATTAGATCTGAAACCAGACTAGCCAGATGAAAAAGACGAACCAGCTGTGCTTAAATCCCTGTGGACCGACACACATGCTTCATCATCAAAAATCTCTCCTTTTATACCTTATCAGTGGCACCAGCTTTCAATTCAGGGTGTCCTGTGGTGTCCAGATTAATTCATGCTGTCCAACCTCTGCTGAATTTACAGTCAGAAGCGCTGCTGGGTCCTCATGATCTAAAAGCAGTCAAAACCGACTACTGCTCTGGCCATCGTGTTCCTGGCAAATTGGTTTTCTTCATTGATCTGTGAGCCTGAATTTTAATTGATTGATTTTGGGGTGGTGCGTTATCTTTACATAATCCTGCCTGTCCTTGGGTGGACCTCACCCGAGCGTATAAAGGCACAAGAGGTCTGAGCGAATGTCCTGGGGTCTGGCCGGCTCTGGTAATGTAGTTGATCACTGGCAGAGACTGGAATCTGTTCGGTCTGGAGAACGCAGCAGTCTGTTTGTGAGTAAATCTTTGTTTGACTAATGGAGGGCTATTAGAGCAGAATTACAGAGACTTAATTTAGACAATTAGAGGATCGCCGTGATTGCAGTGAATGTCTTGGGATTTGGTATCTGTGCTGGCATCTCCACTAAGAATATCATCCAACCAAATGTGTTTTTAGAAATGATCAATCGGAAAGATTTTAGTGATTTTAATATATATTTTGTTCTGTGCTGTGTTAAGACAGATTGGGTTTTGTTAAGGTGTGTGGGAGCTGGGTAGGTGAAAGAGGAAAATAGGTGCTTGAATCATTGATCTCTTTTACTGGAGCATAAAACACCTTTATATAACCCCTTAAACCTTTGGCACGCAATTTCAACAAAGGTGGATCTTCTCAAAGGATGCTTTGACTGGGCTAGTTTGGCCGTGTAACCCTGATCAAAATCATTAAATAAATCTCTCTTTCATGTGCATATTTATGCATTGTTATGTTGAATGCAGCTCGAACAGTAGGTATGGGTTTTATCAATTGCTGTTGGTAATCAGTCAGATTTCCTTGTGCTAATGGAACTAAGCACTAGCCAGTGCAAAATTGGGACTGTAAAAATGTCAAAAGCGTTTTTAGGCAGCTGAAATTGCCAGGTGCTCTCTTTTTAAAACGCAAAGCTGTGGATGTTATTGAAGATGTTTTGTATTGTGTTAAACATGTTAAGCTGTGTTTTTGATCACTGTTTGTGACTGTTTCAGAGTTGTCCTAAGCTATGCTGAGAAGGGCTGAACGATATTCTGTTTTGACTTCGACATCGCGATGTGCACGTGAGCGATAGTTACATCGCCGGAAAATACGATGTAAAGGGTAGAAGCCTATGGTGTATTAGGAGAACGGTAGCACACAGTAAACACAAGTTTTAGCGCGGATGTATAGCCGAATTACACTGTAGCCTTATTCGGACAGGACTAGTTTTCTAAACTACTGTACGTGTGAGCTTCGATCCTTATCACCAGTCGTCTGTGATCTTCATGTACCATTTGGAATGCATTGGTAGGGTTAGGGTTAGATGCACAAAACCTGCGCGCTGACAGACTAGCGCATTATTTATGTTTATCCTGAAGCGTCTGATCGCGGCTGCGGATAAATGCACTTGCATTTTCTAATGCTTTTATACAAAACTGATG